>JAWCTZ010000162.1:0-69726 GCA_036850595.1 Rhyacichthys aspro | reverse complement strand
TCTGGTCTCGTCCTGAAACTTAATACTTGTGTTTATCAGAGAAATATGGAACAAATATCAAGGGCCAGATTTACTCACAGCTTATAAAGAGGGCACTCTTAGACCAGGCTCTAAACAGTCCAAGTCCAGTCTTAGACCAGGCTCTAAACAGTCCAAGTCCAGTCTCAGACCAGGTCCAGACTCACGGAGGTCAATGTTTTCTGAAGGAGACAAAGTTAGAACAAGATTTTTAATTAAATATAAAATGATTGAGTTAATTAGTTACATTTTGGTTAGTCTTTGTTGGTCTTGGTTGGTTTTGGTTGGTCTTGGTCAGGTTTGGTCAGGTTTTGGTCAGGTTTTGGTCTGGTTTTGATATGGTTTTGGTCTGTTCTGAATCACACTGGATCATTGTTGGCCGGGGCCTGGACTTGACCTACTTCTGTTGGAGGCTGAAGGAAAGCCCAGAGTCTGAGGTGAAGCCGGGGTCAGAGTGAGCAGCTCATGGCTCTCAGTCTGGGTCAGGTTTGGTCTGGTTTTGGTCTGGTTTTGGTCTGGTTTTGGTCTGGCTCACGGCTCTCAGTCTGGGTCAGGTTTGGTCTGGTTTTGGGTCTAGGTTTTGGTCTGGTTTTGGTCTGGTTTTGGTCTGGTTTTGGTCTGGTTTTGGTCTGGCTCACGGCTCTCAGTCTGGGTCAGGTTTGGTCTGGTTTTGGTCTGGTTTTGGTCTATTTTCATGTGAACATGTGGCAGGTTACAGTCTGGATTAAAATGTGATCGTTGAGCTTTTATCATAAACTGCTTTGTGCCAGAAACTGTGTTTAGTGTTGTTCTGGTACTTTCTTCCTCGTCGTGTTTAGCACTTGTTTGTTCACATTAAGCAGTAGCTTGGTCCGAAATGTGATCTCACTGAAGAGTCAGCTGTTGATCTATGAATATAAAGATGTTCATCAATCCTGTAACTCACTTATTATAACGCATGCTCAAGGAGCTAACATAAAGAAACACTGGTTGACTAAATGCTGGCTAAAAACACTATTAAACCAGGTTCAAATGGATTTAAACAAGGACTAAACGATAATCAAACCCAGGATTAAACATAAACTAGTCCAAGACCAAACCAGAACTGTCATTTTGTTAGTTTTCATAAGGTTCATCTAAGTTTAAAACCTGGACTGAACTGGAACTAATCTAGAACTAAACCAGAGCTAAACATTTAGCATTAGCTGTAGCTTTATTGACGTTGTTAGCTCCGCCCTTTTGTCCAAATATGGAAACTCCTGGCTGCTTCTAAAGCAGATTTCCATGTTTTCCGTGTTCTCAGAGGTTTTGGTGTTCGTATCCATCTGCTGCAGAGAAAACGATCTTCAGGGACGTTCGGGAATTCCTGATGTGGAACGTCCAAACCACCTGAGCGTCACTTTGAAATAAAGCCGTCCTGAAACATTAACGACGGGACTGTGGCGAGCGCAGTCTGTTAATGCGCTCAGTAAATGGAGTGTGCCGCAGAACATCAGCACTTCTCTGAGTTAATGACAATCATGAAGGATCCAGAGCTTTAGTCCTGATCCTGGACCGGACTCGGGTCTGGGTCTGGTCCGGTCCCAGAGGGAAGCTGAGCCGGTCTGTGTTTGGACAGGACTCACTGGAGGAATGTACCGTAGACGGTCGCTGCCAAAAAGTGAGCTCCAGCAGAACTTTAGACGACTTTCTTTATTTATTGGCCTTTGTATTAGTTTAGGTCGAACCCAAGACTCGGTCCAGATCTGGACCTGATCCATCTGGTCCAGATCTGGACCTGATCCATCTGGTCCATGAAGCTCTTTGGTTGTAAATATTTCTGTGTCATTACAGAACAGGAAATAACTTTTTAACAAGATACAGCACATTTTTCAGAAATATATGAACCTCTCAGGAGTTTTCACGTCGAGCTGTTTGGTCCAAACCTTCAGGTCAAAGTTCCAGGACCGTGGTTTTTGGTCTTGGTCTGAACCAAACTGAACCAAGGTCTGGTTTGTTTGTGAATAGAGTTTGGAGATAGTTCAGACTTTAGACCAAATGCAGATAGTCACAACTGATTAAACACATGAAGAAGAGTGAATGGAGGAAGATTTGAACAGGTTTAGTTGGATTTGAACAGGTTTAGTTGGATTTGAGCAGGTTTTAGATGGATTTGAACAGGTTTAGTTGGATTTGAGCAGGTTTTAGATGGATTTGAACAGGTTTTAGTTGGATTTGAGCAGGTTTTAGTTGGATTTGAACAGGTTTTAGTTGGATTTGAACAGGTTTTAGTTGGATTTGAACAGGTTTTAGATGGATTTGAACAGGTTTAGTTGAGTTTGAGCAGGTTTTAGATGGATTTGAACAGGTTTTAGTTGGATTTGAACAGGTTTTAGTTAGATTTGAACAGGTTTTAGTTGGATTTGAACAGGTTTTAGTTGGATTTGAACAGGTTTTAGTACAAATCTTTCTAAAACTGGTTCTGTTTATGCTCTGACCGGGCTCCAGAGCTCCACAAAGTCCCAGACCGAGTCCAGACCGGGTCCAGACCGAGTCAGACCCGGACCCAGACCCAGACCCGGACCCGGACCCGGACCCAGACCCGGATCAGGGCGGCTCCACTTCTTGTTTGTGATTGGCCAGATCCCAGCCATTCATCGTTTCTTAAAGGAACAGAGACAGGAACCGGATCTGAGCCAATCACAAACAAGAGTCTGTCCTTTCATTCATCAGAATGTTTTCAGACCCAGCCTTGAAAAAAAACACACTCCGTCTCCGAACTAAAACCTGTCCAAAACCAACTAAAACCTGTCCAAATCCAACTAAACCTGTCCAAACCAACTAAAACCTGTCCAAATCCAACTAAAACCTGTCCAAAACTAACTAAAACCTGTCCAAATCCAACTAAAACCTGTCCAAAATCCAACTAAAACCTGTCCAATCCATCTAAAACCTGTCCAAAACCTGCTGAAACCTGTTCAAATCCATCTAAAACCTGTTCAAATCCAACTAAAACCTGTCCAAAACCAACTAAAACCTGTCCAAATCCATCTAAAACCTGTCCAAAACCAACTAAAACCTGTCCAAAACCAACTAAAACCTGTCCAAAACCTACTGAAACCTGTTCAAATCCATCTAAAACCTGTTCAAATCCAACTAAAACCTGTTCAAATCCAACTAAACCCTGTTCAAATCCAACTAAAACTGTTCAAATCCATCTAAAACCTGTTCAAATCCAACTAAAACCTGTTCAAATCCATCTAAAACCTGTTCAAATCCATCTAAAACCTGTTCAAATCCAACTAAAACCTGTTCAGATCTTCCCTGAGTTTGTTTGTCACTTCCTGAATTTGGTCTAAAGTCTGACCTATATCTAAACCAGACCTTGGTTCAGTTTGGTCTGGACCGAGTCCAAAGAGCAGCTGTTCGGTCTGAATCACAAAAGGAGATTTGAATGTTCTCCCTGAAGATCCCACTCTGTTTCCGTCTCTTTTTGAGCAGTATTTCCACGGATCAGAGGTTGGAGTTTTCTCTGTGTGAATATTTCCTGAATCTGCAGAAGACATCAGATGAACTGACCTCCTTTTCCTCTCCGGCTCCGTCTTTGGCCCCGGTTCGGAGCCGATCTCGTCCTGTTGTTGATGAACGACTGTGTTTGAGTCTTGTATTTGTCTTGTACTCGATCAGAGGAGGCTCTGAGATGGGCCAAGATTCTCTGGCTCCTCGTGTGATGGACGGCTTTCAAAGGAATAAATGCTGCTGCAGGAAAAATAATGTGGTTTTCAAAGAAAAGTCTGTGTTAGGTCCATGTGTCCAGGTTTAATCCTGGTTTAATCCTGGTTTAGTCCTGGTTTAGTCCTGGTTTAGTCCTGGTTTAGACCTGGTTTAGTCCTGGTTTAGTCCTGGTTTAGTCCTGGTTTAGTCCTGGTTTAATCCTGGTTTAGTCCTGGTTCAGTCCTGGTTTAGTCCTGGTTTAGACCTGGTTTAGTCCTGGTTTAGACCTGGTTTAATCCTGGTTTAGTCCTGGTTCAGTCCTGGTTTAGTCCTGGTTTAGACCTGGTTTAGTCCTGGTTTAGACCTGGTTTAGTCCTGGTTTAGTCCTGGTTTAGTCCTGGTTTAATCCTGGTTTAGTCCTGGTTTAGACCTGGTTTAGTCCTGGTTCAGTCCTGGTTTAGTCCTGGTTTAGACCTGGTTTAGTCCTGGTTTAGTCCTGGTTCAGTCCTGGTTTAGTCCTGGTTTAGTCCTGGTTTAGTCCTGGTTTAGACCTGGTTTAGTCCTGGTTTAGTCCTGGTTTAGTCCTGGTTTAATCCTGGTTTAATCCTGGTTTAGTCCTGGTTTAGTCCTGGTTTAATCCTGGTTTAGTCCTGGTTTAGTCCTGGTTTAATCCTGGTTTAGTCCTGGTTTAGTCCTGGTTTAATCCTGGTTTAATCCTGGTTTAGTCCTGGTTTAGTCCTGGTTTAATCCTGGTTTAGTCCTGGTTTAGTCCTGGTTTAATCCTGGTTTAGTCCTGGTTTAGTCCTGGTTTAGACCTGGTTTAATCTTGGTTTAATCCTGGTTTAATCCTAGTTTAGTCCTGGTTTAATCCAGGTTTAATCCTGGTTTAATCCTGGTTTAGACCTGGTTTAATCTTGGTTTAATCCTAGTTTAGTCCTGGTTTAATCCTAGTTTAGTCCTGGTTTAATCCTGGTTTAGACCTGGTTTAATCCTGGTTTAATCCTGGTTTAGTCCTGGTTTAATCCTGGTATAATCCTGGTTTAATCCTGGTTTAATCCTGGTTTAATCCTAGTTTAGTCCTGGTTTAGTCCTGGTTTAATCCTGGTTTAGTCCTGGTTTAATCCTGGTATAATCCTGGTATAATCCTGGTTTAATCCTGGTTTAATCCTGGTTTAATCCTGGTTTAATCCTGGTTTAATCCTAGTTTAGTCCTGGTTTAGTCCTGGTTTAGTCCTGGTTTAATCCTGGTTTAGTCCTGGTTTAGTCCTGGTTTAGTCCTGGTTTAGACCTGGTTTAGTCCTGGTTTAGTCCTGGTTTAGTCCTGGTTTAATCCTGGTTTAGTCCTGGTTTAGTCCTGGTTTAGTCCTGGTTTAATCCTGGTTTAGTCCTGGTTTAGTCCTGGTTTAGACCTGGTTTAATCCTGGTTTAGTACTGGTTTAGTCCTGGTTTAGTCCTGGTTTAGTCCTGGTTTAGTCCTGGTTTAATCCTGGTTTAATCCTGGTTTAATCCTGGTTTAATCCTGGTTTAATCCTAGTTTAATCCTGGTTTTGTTCATGTTTAGTTCCAGTTTAGTCTCTAGTTCTGGTCTCGTCTGGATCAAGTCTTTGTTCAGTTCTTTTGTTCTGATTAAATCCTATTTTTTGCCACGGTTTTTTATTTTACTCCTGGTTTGGTCCATATTGTTGGATTAGTTTGTCTCTGAACACGGTTGTTTTGTTTGTTGTTTTGTTTGTTGTTTTGTTTGTCTCAGTTCGGTGGCCGTGCTGAGGGACTGTATGAAGGACGAGATCCTGGTCCGGTTCTTCCAGGAGAGACAGACCACGCTGAACCACAGTCTGCCTCTGGAGACCTACCTGCTCAAACCAGTCCAGAGGATCCTCAAGTACCACCTGCTGCTCCAGGTACGGCCCCAGACCGGACCGGACTGGACCGGACTGGACTGGACAAGTCCGGACCAGACCGGACCAGACCGGACCAGACTGGACTGGACAAGTCCGGACCGGACCAGACCGGACCAGACTGGACCAGACAGGACCAGACTGGACCAGACAGGACCAGACTGGACCGGACTAGACCAGACAGGACCAGACTGGACCAGACCAGACCAGACTGGACTGGGTCAGACCGGACTGGACTGGACTGGACCAGACTGGACTAAACCAGACCGGACCGGACTGGACCAGACCAGACCAGACCAGACCAGACTGGACCGGACCGGACTGGACCCGACTGGACTGGACCAGACCAGACTGGACCAGACCGGACTGGACTGGACCGGACTGGATCGGACCAGACTGGACCGGACCGGACTGGACCAGACCAGACCGGAACAGACCAGAAATCCAACTAAAACCTGTTCAAATCCAACTAAAATCTGTTTAAATACAACTAAAACCTGTTCAGATCCAACTAAAACCTGTGCCAATCCAACTAAAACCCATTCAAATCCAGCTAAAATCTGTTTAAATACAACTAAAACCTGTTCCCATTAAAACCTGCATGTTTTGGTTAAAAAAGGCAATTTTTTTTCCTTGTTTGGTGTTGTCCAAATTTAGTTTTGGTTTAATCCTGGGTTTGGAGCCAGTTGAATTCTGGTTAATTCTAAATTAGACCCAGTTAAGACCTAGTTTATTTCTGGGTTTAGTCCAAGTGTAGTCCTGTTTAGTCCTGTTTTAGTCCTGTTTGATCTCGTCTGATGGTTTTCCAGTCCTCTCCTCGAACACTGAACACTGGAGTTTCTGAACAGAGCCACTTTCACACATCTTTTCTCAATAAAAGCCTTGATCCGGACCTGGTTTAGTCCTTGGTTCTGGTCCAGACCCACCACAGTCTGGGATCAAACCCAGAGTCTGTGCAGTGTTTGTTTACAGCAGGATTCCCATCATCCTCTGGGGCCTCTGCTCCAAAAAACTGAGTCAGAGCTGATCCAGGTTTTATTAAGTAGGAAATCTAGTTCAAACCCGGCTCAGTCCTGGTCCGGTCCAGTTCTAGTCCTGATCTCTGTTGTTTCTGCAGGAGCTGTCGAAGCACTTCTCGAAGTCGGAGCCCGGTTATGACGTAGTGGAGGACGCCATTGTGACCATGACGGCTGTGGCCTGGTACATCAACGACATGAAGAGGAAACAGGAGCACGCCGTCCGACTGCAGGTGGGTCTGGGACCGGACGGGTTTAATGTGACTGAGAGGGTCGTCACTGTCGAGCGACTTCAACAAGAAACAACTGAACACATACTTTAAAACTTAACAACAGCCGTTACTACGTTGTACTAGCATTTGGGCTAGCATTAGCTTAGCCTCAGTGCCCAGACCAGAGTTAGACCAGAGTTAGACCAGAGTTAGACCAGAGTCAGACTAGAGCTAATGCAGGGCTAACGTGGAGCTAACACGGGGCTAACATGGAGCTAACACAGAGCTAACACGGGGCTAACACGGAGCTAACGCAGGGCTAACACAGAGCTAACACGGGGCTAACACGGAGCTAACGCAGGGCTAACATAGAGCTAACACGGGATAACACGGGGCTAACACGGAGCTAACGCAGGGCTAACATGGAGCTAACATGGGGCTAACACGGAGCTAACGCAGGGCTAACATGGAGCTAACATAGAGCTAACACGGGGCTAACACGGAGCTAACGCAGGTCTAACATAGAGCTAACACGGGGTAACACGGGGCTAACACGGAGCTAACGCGGGGCTAACGTGGAGCTAACAAACACATGAGCCAACTCCTTCTCTCTGATCTTGGTCTAATATTGAAACTACAGTAATTGGAACATGTGACACTGGAACAAACAGAAGAAAGTGAAGAACAAACAGCTGCAGAGAGGCTTCTACCTGTGTACGTTCCCGGGAACAGCTAAATAAACACATTTTCTTTGGGAAACACTGAAGGTCATGATTTACGCACCTTTAAAATGTTGTTTGATTTTAATGACCACAGTAAAAGTTTCTGTTTGTTCAGAGACAATGCCAACCCTCCAAACTCCTGTGGATAGTTGAAATATTTGGCGGCGCCTCTAAAGACATTCCAGCTCGTTGTTGTCGTTCCAGCTGCTCAGAGGTCAGAGGTCACGTGCACATCTGTCTGCGTGGCGTTAACAGACTGTAACAGAGTAAATCCGTCGTGTTCGAGGCCGATGAGGTTTCGTAACAGCGACCCTCGGAGCGACCCTCGGAGCGACCTTTGGAGCGACCCTCGGAGCGAACAGGAAGCGCACAGCTGCCGACCTTTGACCTGCAGCAGCTGGAGTTGACACATTCCCCAAAACTGACTCAGGATCAGTTCAAAGACTCTCCAAAATATACGACTCTTTGTGTCAAAACAGCTCAAATATAAAGAAGCTGTTTGACATAGAGACGTTTTCCTCTCGTTTAAAAGTTTGCGGCTCATTTTTTAAGAGTCTTTAAAGAGAATGATCCAAAACTAAAGCTGCTCGAGTGAAGAGCGTTTTTCAGGTTCACTCTTGTCTGACTTGGACCGCTGCAGTGGGAACAAGGCTTTAAATCTGAGCTTCATGATGCATTAAAGGACAGAGTGGCTCGTCTTTTTGTTGTGTCTCTGGTGTAGCATAAATGGGACAAGTCTTATAAAAAGTATGATACATCAGGGGTCCCCAAGCAGTGTTAAGTTTGACAGCTAATTTTGATATAGTTTTTGTCTTTAAACTAAAATGCAATTCAGTTTTACTCATAATTGAGTCAAGCCCTGCAGTAATAATGTCTCTAATGAAAGTAAACTAGTCCTAACCTGTTCCTGCTGGTATTCAGGTTCCAAGTGTTAACATAGTTTCTATTTAAAGTGGTTCTCTTTTGGTCTCCTGTCGTCTTCCCGAGGCTCTAACAAATGTTTGTGTCTGACATCACTTCAGCGACGCTCAAAAACCTGAGTCTGATTGATCTCTTCAACTCTCTCCTTTTGATGGATTTACTCTCTGTTCAGTTTAGTTTTTATTTGAAAGTGTTGAGACATTTAGTCAGAGTTTTAATTCTCATTAATTACTTTTTATTTAGTTTTTGTTTCATTTTCGGATGAATAAATATGTCGCTGATGAAAACTATGATGGAATTTATTCGTCAACAATGTTAACACTGTCCCCAAACAAGTTTCAACATTAATTTAATTACTACACTTGTAAATTTAACAAAACTCAGCATAATGTAGAGTCAGAGGGACTGGGCTCAACTTTAATCCAAAATGTTTTGGCTTTGAATGCAGCCATTTTCTTTGCTGACTTTTAAAATTCTGGTTGTTTTTTCTTGAAGTGATGAAGTTCTTTGAGCAGGTTAAATATGTCACAGAAGTAAGCTCTGAGTCTTAATGTGCTGCAAGTGGAGACTGTGCTCTACATTCGTCTCGACACAGAGCTGCTCAAACAAACGAGAGTTAAGGCCCTGGGCTTCCATTTAAAACTCTGTTCAGTTGATTTCTCTGAGAACGACAGAGTGAGACTGACCCGAGTGAGGACAGAACGACGAGTGGAGTTGGTTTTGTTGCAGAAGCAGGAGTGAAGTGTGGGAAAGAGGTCGGAAGAGGAAGTAGAGCGCTATTTCAAAATAAAACACCCAAAACATAGCAATCATCATTGAAATTAAATGAATCAAATAAACTACAGATTTTTCTTGGCGGAGCAGCAGCACTAGTGCCCGGCTCCATGACTCTGTCTGACCGTGAAAGGGTTCGGTGACATGCTCCAGACGCCTCCTGCTCCACAGTTGTCATCTGCTGTGGTCGAACCCAACATACTTCCAACAGAGACTCAGCAAAAAGCTATGTCCAGTATTCAGCTGTTGTTCCGATCAGAGAAGAGCAGCAGGGAACCGTTCCAACTGCAACACTGTCAAATAAAAGGGCTCCACTGCATTTTCACAAGTCTCTCTTTCAAAAAAAAAAAAACACTAAAAAAGTTTAGTGTTCTGCAAAAACACAGCTTGTGTTTGCCTCAATAGATAGACACAGGCCTAACGTGAGTTTAAATGATGAATTAAACAACTGGTTTTATAACTGTGGAAGTTATTTGGATTTGAATTTTAAACATAAAACTCGGTTTTAGAGAATCTAGACCAGGTCCAGCCCAGACCGGTCTCTGGGACTGAGGTGGATTGAATGTTTTTGTTTCTGCAGGAGATCGAGTCTCTGCTGGTGAACTGGACCGGTCCGGACCTGAGCGGGTTCGGGGAGCTGGTCCTCGAGGGCTCGTTCAGAGTCCACCGAGTCAAGAAGGAACGCGCCTTTTTCCTGTTCGACAAAATGCTGCTCATCGCCAAAAAGAGGCTAGAGCTCTTCGTCTACAGCACACACATATTCGTGAGTAAACCCGGTCTGGACCGGGTCTGGACAAGGACTAGACCAGGACTAAACCCAGTCTAAAACCAATCTAAACCTGGTCTAACCTGGTCTAAACCCAGTCTAACCTTGTCTAACCCATTCTAAACCTGGTCTAACCCAGTCTAAACCCAGTTTAACCTGATTTAACCCGGTCCAATCCAGTCTAATCCGGTCTAAACCCAGTCTAAACCCAGTCTAACCCCAGTCTAACCTGGTCTAACCCAGTCTAACACAGTCTAACCCGGTCTAACCCAATCTAAACCCGGTCTAAACCCAGTCTAACCTGGTCTAACCCAGTCTAAACCCAGTTTAACCTGATTTAACCCGGTCTAATCCAGTCTAATCCGGTCTTAACCCAGTCTAACCCGGTCAAACACCGGTCTTAACCCAGTCTAACCCAGTCTAAACCCTGTCTAACCCAGTCTAACCCAGTCTAAACCCAGTTTAACCCAGTCTAACCCAGTCTAAACCCTGTCTAACCCAGTCTAACCCAGTCTAAACCCAGTCTTACCCGGTCTAACCCAGTCTAAACCCAGTTTAACCTGATTTAACCCGGTCTAATCCAGTCTAATCCGGTCTAAACCCAGTCTAACCCAGTCTAAACCCTGTCTAACCCAGTCTAACCCAGTCTAAACCCAGTCTAACCTGGTCTAACCCAGTCTAAACCCAGTTTAACCTGATTTAACCCGGTCTAATCCAGTCTAATCCGGTCTAAACCCAGTCTAAACCCAGTCTAAACCCTGTCTAACCCAGTCTAACCCAGTCTAAACCCAGTTTAACCCAGTCTAACCCAGTCTAAACCCGGTCTAAACCCGGTCTAACCCGGTCTAACCCTGTTTCTCTTCAGTGCTGTAACCTGCTGCTGGTGGAGACCCTGAAGGACCCTCTGTGTTTTAAAGTCTCAGACCAGACCATCCCCAAACAGCAGCACCTGGTCCAGGTGTGTGCCCCGTCCACACTCCACCCTTTATCTCCCAAAACCTCTGTTAACGCCGGCTTCGTTTTCAGACCAAGAACCAGGAAGAGAAACGGCTCTGGGTCCATTACCTCAAGAGACTCATCGTTGAAAACCATCCAGCGTCTCTGCCTCAGAAGGTACGGGTTCTGAAACTACATCCGGAAGGAACAGAAACACGTTTGTTGAGATGCGTTTTGTAAAATTCGACATAAACAAAATAATATTCACCACAGGAATATAAATGAATCATCAAAGCCTCCCAAAAAGTGCATTTTGGTGAGTGACTATAAAAGAGAAAAGTGTATATTTTTTCTCAATAAATATTTACAGTAAAAAAAGTAAATATAAATTAATAAATTAATAATAATTACCATAAAAGCAAATACCAGTAATTAATGAATTCACTGTAAAAAAAAAAAAAAAGTACAAAAATATATCCTAACATAATATGGTTGTTTTTTTCCCTTTGTTGTAAAAAATAAAATAAATAAAATAACAATAAAAATATACAAATAAATAAAAATAAATTCAAAAAAAGCAAAAATATAAAAAGTTGTTGCATTGTGTTTATACAGTATTGTCTTTAATAATGTCCCTGTCATTTTTATGGTAGAAAAACTGCAATCCACAGCTGCCATTATTTATTTTTTTTAGGTAAATCTAACATTAGTTTATTTTTTACAGTGTCTCGGTGTGAATCTGAGCGACGAAGCACACTGCCCTCTCAAGAAACAAGCTTCGACATATTTTGACACACATTTTTTTTTTCAGTTTTGACCCACTGGCATTGTTTATATTTTCATTAACGTCGTAGCTCCCCAGAATACGGTCGTCTGAGGGTTATTTTTCATTTCCAAATAAAACCCTCCACTCGTCTTGGTTTAGTTCCAAGGAAACTGAAGCAGTAGCAGCTTTTTTCTTCTAGTCACTGTTTGAGTTAAATCAGAAACAGCAGGAACAGCTGGATCCAGCATCTGTTGGTGTTTACTGCCCCCTGCTGGACACTCTGATCAGACACAGGCGTTAAACAAACACAAAGAGATACTGTAGATTAACTCAACAAATAAGTCAAGCAGAAAAATGTATGTTTTTGGAAATGTTTAATCGTTTTTTTTCCCCCAAAGAGTTACTCGACGAAATTTACTCTGGTTTAGTGTCACATCTTTTTTCCCGTCCCTCAAATTTTGGTCCTACAAGTCTGTTTTGAATTCATATTGACATTTGGTCTGTTTAGATGTCTATAATAACACAATACACTTTTTTTTCATTCATTTTTAGTGGTTTTCTTTTTAAATGAGGAACCAAACTCCACATTGTTTTAGAAATACATCACAAGAATGATTCATGCAGCTCTAATCTGACTCATTTATCTTTGTAATGAAGCCGACATATCTCCTCCTGCTCAGGCCTTAGGGAGTGAGGGGTATGACTGTTTCCCAACACAGTTCAGCAGGGTTTCCACAGAACGACACGTCTCTGGGTTTGAAATGACTCCAAGAAATAATAAAACTACACCAAATACTTTTGAAGTGACTCTAAAAGAAGCTAAATTAAACCAGAATCAGGGCCAAACTGTAGCCTGTCCAGTCAGACGGCTTTCTCATTGAATTCCAAACAGAGACGTGGGTAGTGGGGGTTTCAACAGGATTTCAAGGCTGATGGATGGAACTAACGCTCGCTGAGTAAACCAATCAGAGAAACAACGGATGTGACAGACCCCAGCGTAAACCATTATGTCTCGAGAGAGAAGAGGCTTCGGTGACGGTCAGTGACTTCTGTCGTTTTGTCAGAAACATCTGAGAACACAGGGTTGCGCCTCCCTCGCTACGATTGGTCGAGAAGAAAGAGCCAGAGCAGAATAAGGAGCAGATCGGACAATCCCAGACTGACTTTCTCTGTTTAACAAACTGTTCTCTCTGTTTCAGGCTCGGCAGGTTTTGGGAGACAACTTCTGTCAAAGTGAGTCCTTTAATATTTCACTCAAGTTTCTGAATGAAAAGCCTGTGTTAGATTTTGCTGCAGAATTATGTGTTTTGATTTTTAGATGCATCCATAAAGATAAAGACAGGATTTAGCAGATATCAAAACCATAAAATAAACCTGGTTTGAATAATTAGCTGTGTTTAGGTCTGAAAAAGGGCCATAATTAAATATTCTCTGATGGTGGGTTCAACCAATCAGAGAGTCTGATCTGTGTCCCCCCCCCCCGGCCCCCCCCGGGGGGGGGGGGGGGGGGCGCCCCCCCTGCGGGGGGGGGGGGCGGGGGGCCCCCCCCCCCCCCGGGGGGGGGGGGGGGGGGGGGGGGGAATTATCCCCCAAACGGGGCCGGGGGGGGGGGGGGGCCCGGTTTCCGGGCCGGCCCCAGAAACAGCCCCAGCACCAGCCTCCCATCCGGACTCAGGAACAGACTCAGAAACAGACTAGAAAAAACAAGACTCAAAAAACAAAAAAAAAAAAACAACTAAAAAAAAAAAAAAAAAAAAAAAAGACATCACTCCCTGTCGCAGCTCCTCAGTTCGAGCAGAACGAGCTCAAACACTGTTCGACGCCGAGACTCGACGAGATCCACAGCTTCCACCGAGGACGACGCCAGTCAGGTCTGAGATGTTTACCAAAACTAGAACCAGAACCGGAACCAGAACCAGAACCAGACTCAGAACCAGACTCAGAACCAGACTCAGAACCAGAACCAGACTCAGAACCAGACTCAGAACCGGACTCAGAACCGGACTCAGAACCGGACTCAGAACCAGACTCAGAACCAGACTCAGAAACAGACTCAGAACCAGAACCAGACTCAGAAACAGACTCAGAACCAGACTCAGAAACAGACTCAGAACCAGAACCAGAACCAGACTCAGAAACAGACTCAGAACCAGAACCAGACTCAGAAACAGACTCAGAACCAGAACCGGACTCAGAACCAGACACAATGAACTGTTTGCATTTCAAAACATACTCAGTTTAATGAAAATTGTAAATGTTCGAAGTAGAAAAGCTAACTACTAACTGCTCAGAGGAGTTTTAAGATGATTTTAAAAGGTTTAGTTAGTTTTTAAAGGTTTAAAATGATTTTGAACAGGTTTTAGAAGGTTTTGAACATGTTTTATTGGATTTGAAAAGGTTTTAAATGGTTTTGAACAGGTTTTATTGGATTTGAAAAGGTTTTAGTTCAGTTAAGTCAAATTTAACAATACAACACTTGGAAGCAAAGACTGAAAGGGTTTAGGCCGAAGTAAAAACTTTTAACATTTGAAACAAGACAAAGAAAAAGAAAAACACAAAACAGTTGTAAAAATGTCATTATCAGTATTATTACCACCATCTTTATTATTGATAAAGAGTATTAATATTGTTACTATTCTTATATCAATTATTACTGCCAGGTTTTAGCTGGATTTAAACAGGTTTTAGTTGGACTTGAACAGGTTTTGGCTGGGCTTGATCAGGTTTGAGCAGGATTTGAACAGGTTTTGTCCCGTCTCCAGAGCCTCCGGAGCTGCTGACTCCAGAGAAAAGTCGTAAGAGCCTGCCTCTGCTGCTGGAGGGGAACCTGCCGTATCGACGAGCCAGACGCCAGTCAGGTAACACTCACCTGTCGACACCGAGCGCTCTGATTGGACGCTTCCTGCTTCGCTCCGTCTCACTCTGGGATTGGTCTGTTTCAGCTCCGGCCAAAGACATCGAGGCGGCGTTTCAATCGAGTCGTGAGTTTCAAACGCTTCATAAACATTTATAGATTTATTATTTGATGATTTACTGAAATTGTGCTTTTTTCTCGGCTTTGATTGTGACTTCCTGCAGCTCTGAAGGTAACAGCTTTATATTCCATATTATTTATATTTTTTTAATAAATCTTAAATGTTTTATTATCTATTTATTCTCATTTTATATTTCCTGGGTTTACGCTGCATTTTAGTCTGTTTTATCTTTAATAATGTCATGTCTCATTTTATCCTGTTGTTTTATTTTCTTTTGTGGGTGTTCTAATTATTTTCCTGATATTTTAATGGGATTCTGTGAAGCACTGTGATTAAGTGATTATATAAAGTTATTATTATTATTTAAAAGAGTGAGGCCCTAAAATGTGAACAACTGCTGCAGCCTATGAATTTAAAGTCTATAAATATGTAACTAAAGCAGAAACACTATGATATACTGTATATTTGATATTTTTCAGTCCTGTTTTGAGCCCAGTGTAAACGGTTGATGTTTCAGGCGACGGGGAGCGAAGGAGAGCTGTGTTCGGTGGAAGGTCTGGACTCAGGGAGCTGCAGCACTCTGGCCTCGTCTGTGATCGAAGTGGAACCTGAACAAAACCGTCCGGACCGGAGCCGACAGGTGGGTTTAAGACCTGCGACTCCATCGGGCTCCGCTGCAGGGTCCAGGACCCAGATCAAAGGTGTTGTGAAGAGTAATGTGACCAGTCTGAACGGAGATGTGTTTGTGTTGAAGGAGGAGGAGCCTGAGGAAGAGGAGCTGGTGAGTCCTTCCTCGTCTCTGTCCATCACAGAAGAAATCCTCCAGCTCCTCAACCAGAACCGGACCAGAGCCAGCTGCCAGGTTAGACCGGGTTAGACCGGGGTTAGACCGGGTTAGACCGGGGTTAGACCGGATTAGACCGGGGTTAGACCGGATTAGACCGGGTTAGACCGGGGTTAGACCGGATTAGACCGGGTTAGACCGGGGTTAGACCAGGTTAGACCGGGGTTAGACCGGGGTTAGACCGGATTAGACCGGATTAGACCTGGTTAGACCTGGTTAGACCAGGTTAGACCTGGTTTAGACCTGGTTTAGTCCTAGTTCAGACCCATATTTATTTTGTCTTATGTTCTTCCAGGATTTATCTCAGGACCAACCCAAAGATGGCCGCCTTCTTCATAACTTCACGTGTCCCCTTCCTCCCATCGCCTCGGCCTCCAGCCCCGAACCACTACCCACGATGCACCAGGAGCTACTACCCACGATGCACCAGGAGCTACTACCCACGATGCACCAGGAGCTACTACCCACGATGCACCAGGAGCTACTACCCACAATGCACCAGGAGCTACTACCCACAATGCACCAGGAGCTACTACCCACAATGCACCAGGAGTACCAAGAGGCAGAGAAGAATGAGGAACAAAATGGCGTCGAAAGTAAAGCTGTTGCTGAAAATGAGCCTGTTTTTGAAGAAGAAAATCCTGTTGAAGAAACAAACCAAGAAACGTTTGTAGAAGAAGTTAGCGACAAAATAAACCCAGAAATAAATGATTTAGAAGAGAAAACTGAATCAGAAATGTATGTAAATACAATTGCTGAAAGTCTTGTGTTTTCAACTGAGGAGTCAAATGTCGAAGTTCAAAGGCGCCAGTGTCCGACTCGAGGCTCCCAACGAAGAAAACGAGACAAGAAAATCATCGAAAAGATCCGCAGTTATTACGAAGCTGCTGAAGCTGAGGATGAAGAGGAATCGGTCGAAGAAGGAGAAAACGACGGTGAAGATTCAGACGTAAAAAGAAGGTGTAGTTTCTCACAAATCCCTTCTGGTTTAGTGAAAGAGTCTGTGTCGAGGTTTAGCTCCAACGAGAATCAAGAAAATACAAAGACGGAAATTAAAATGGAGGAAGAGGAGAATGTGGAAGAAGAAAATGGTGGAGAAATTTGTGAAGAAATTAATTGTGAAGTTGTAGAAGAAGAAGAAAGAGAGGAGCCGCAAGAGGAAAGTAAAACGCAAAATGAACAAGACGAGAAAGACGAGCAAAATGAGTCAAATCAAGCCTGTGCTGAGCCTGAAGTCGACAAAATGGAGGTTAAACCGACTCCGACGAAACATACAGACAGTGAGGCTGGAAAAAACGTAGGTGGGAGTGTTCCCAGTGAGACTAAAGTGGGCCGTTGGTCGAGACATTCGAGGATCGTCTCCGCGAACAGAGCCCTGTTCGAGGGAATGGCGTCGGACGTGTCTCGGATCGGTTTGTTCGAGGCCGGTCCCGTCGCGGATTCGGTGGTTCTGGAAAACTCCGAGAGGATCCTGAGTAAAGTCCAGACGTTAGCGAGAATGTACAGCGAGAAAGCCAGCAATATGAAAGTCCCGCTGCATCAGAAAAGAGAGATTTTCAGCCAATCGTGGAGCTCGGGGGCGGGGCTTCCGGGAGCGACGAGGAGCAACGGCCAATCACAGAACAGACAGTCGACGGATGAGGAAAAACGGAAAGAGAAGATCCAGGAAAACCGGACTTCAAAAGGAGCTGGTTCTGAGGCAAGTCCAGGTCAGACCAAAAAACAAACGAGGACCGAGACCTGGACTCACAGCAGGATTTACTCAAGTCCAGGTTCGAGCCAAAACGAAAACAGAGTCCAGGAAGAAAAGACTGTGAAGAGAAATCAGAGCCAAGAACATGGTAAGTCCTGGTTTAGTCCAGATCTAGATCTGGTTTATCACTTAGTCCTGGATCAGTGATCTCAAACTTTTCACACTGAATATTGATGTTTTTTACGTTTCAGTTCGGATTTTAGTCTTGATTTAGTCCTGGTTTAGTCCTGGTTTAGTCCTGGTTTAGTCCTGGTTTAGTCCTGTTTTTATTGCTGGATGGAGTTCAGGTTTAGCCTTGGTTTAATCTGGATTACTGAGTGATTCCATGATTACTGAGTATGTCCCTCTCTTTCGTCCAGACCTGAGCGTCCTGCAGCCCTCTGGTCATGTGACCCTCAGTGATCAGCCCTCGACCAATAGCATCGCTCTGTCCAGGCCTCATGACTTCATCTCCGCTCTGACCCCCTCCGGCTCCGGCTCCGGCTCCGGCTCTGGAAAGTTAGCCCTAGATCAGAGAGTCGAGGACAAACGGTGAGTGGTGTTTATGAATATTAGCCGCATTTCTATTAATGGATTTGATTTCTTGTTTACATTTTATTTTACATAACAACGAGACAACGATGCCACCACAATACAGTATATGCATGCATTGAATATAAATAAGGGACAAATGGGAGACACAGAAACTGAAAGTAGAGACAAAAGCAGTACATTGTAAAAAAGGCACCAGACCCTTATTCTTGGGTTAATTCTGGTATTAGCCTTGTTTAGTCCTGGCTTAGTTCTGACAGATTCATTTGTCTCTTGTTTTTTCAAACCCATGTTAGCGCTGTTAGCATGTGTCATAAACTTGCTCCTCCCCGTGTCTTATTATTCACAGCCTCCTGTTTATTTGCAGGTCCAAACAGAGCAGAGGAGACTCGTCTGTTTCCACGGCAACCGAGCCAAAATATTACTCTCAGGAAATACCAGCAGCGCCGTACAGAGAGGCCAAGAACTTTTCACAACACACTTACAAAGATGACTCAGCCAAAGTTATCGAGCAAAAACATGGACAAGACTTACTGGAAATGCAGGGTTCCATGGAAGAACACCCAGGGCTGTCTGGAGAACAAGCCCAGAATGACGCGCCTCAGCTGGGATACAGGAGCGCCGAGGTTCCCCTGTGGGGCTCTGGAGGTCCGATAAAAAAGAAGTTAAATGACAAATATTTAGGGCACCTTCAAACAAGCTCAGATGTGACACTTGAGTTCTCTGTTACAAAAAACACAAATGTAGAAGCTCCACAGGATAAAGTCAGATGGGAGTCGCTGGTTCAAATCCCATCAGGACAAACCAAAACCCGACCAGAACCAGAAGGCAGGAAAGAGTTGACCAAAGAGGAAAAGGAAGGAAGGAAAGGTTATACCTCTATGGAGTCAGGCCCAGGGTTCAGTGAAGATCAAGCCCAAAGAGAAGCACCTCATCTGGGATTCAAAAGCCAAGATGTCCCCCTCTCAGACTCTGGAGGTCCAACGAAAGAACTGAAAACACACCCAAGTCTGACTGGAGAACAAACCCATGGAGAGGCCCCTTATCTGGGACACAAAGAACCAGACGTTCCCCTGTTAAATGATGGAGATCCAATCAAAGAGCATCCAAGTAGCTCCATGGAGACATGCCCAGGGCTGTTCCGAGAACAAGCCCAGAGAGAAGCAGCTGATCTGGGATACAGAAGTCGAGATGTCCCCCTGTCAGTCTCTGGAGGTCTAATAAAAGATGAAAGAAAAATGCTACCAACAGAGAAACCATCTCCGCTGCCTTCATCTTCACATGTTTCCTTCGAGCCTTATGTCTCTAACCTCACAACCTCTGAAGAGAAAGTCAGATGGTTGTCGGTTCAAAGCCCAGTTCTGTCTGTGGACTGTCTGCCAACGTTCACCAACCAGAGGCCTGCGGATGTGCCGACTGCGACCGGAAAACACACTGCACCCAACGCCAGCTTCGACAGAAACAGCTGTTCTCATGAGCAAAGGTACAACTGTCTGAATCTGCAATAAATGGACTCTTCTTCTTCTAGGATTGGTTTTAGTTTATAAATCTATGACTCTTTTCTTAAAAACACTGATGTGGAATGAGATTTAGTTCTACAACATTTTGGAATAGTGAATTACAGTGGAGCCAGAAAGTAAAAATCACACATTATTATTATTATTATTAAAGCTCCAGTCCCTGCTTTTCTTTCTTGTCTCTGTCTCAGACTCTCCTCCAAAATCAGCCTAGGGACCTCTCCTGCTTCTCTTTTATTAAACAAATAAAACCAGTTTTTCCTCCAAAATACTAATCCATTTGACCAAACTGAAGTTTAGAGTTTAGCGTTAGCTTAGCTGTGACTTCAGCGTCAGGACGACAATTATCTCCTCCTCGTTAAACATTACGTGATTGAATTGACAGTATTTATCTGTGTTTTACGTTGTCTCCCTTTTCTCTGTCGATGCTTTTCTTTTTTCAGCTGTTTCTCTGGGAACAAAGGAACAGAAAAATAGTTTAGTACTCCTCATGGACTTGAGCCAAGATTTTGAGAGAGACTCAAATGTCAAACAAAAAGAAGTTGGTGTAAACCTTATGTAAGCTCTGTGTTTTCCATGTCAACAATGGCCAGAAGTTTCTCCAGTAGCGCCTTTTATGGGAACACCCACCACTTTCCCAACAGAATTAAAATTTCCCCATAATAACTCAGTTTACTCTGAATTTAGAAACCAAACTCAAACTGTTTGTACTGAGTAAGAAATAGTGAAAAGTGAATCATAAATTGGATTAAAGTCCCGGCTTCATCTCAAAGGAAAAATACTTGGACAAACTGTGTGTTGGAAAAATGGAAGGACCGTGTGAAATGACTCTGTGCAGGCTTCTTCATCCAAAGCCAGTGTTTTTCTTCTTTTCTTTTTATCAGAAGAATAAATGTCTCCAAATACAACCAAATAAGATGGACAGGAAAAGGAATGTATGAATCTAATAGAAAAAGGGGACTGAACCAGGACTAAAACTGATCTAAACAAGACTAAATAAGGTCTAAACCAGGACCAATTGAGGTTTAAACTAGGTCTAAACCAGGTCTAAAGTGAACTGTGTGAAGAGGTATTTGGTGCTATTACAGTACTACACAAAGAATCACTGGAATGTTGGTAAAAACTGATTTTGTGTTTATTTCAGGGACCAGAGGGGTCCAGGAACTACCAGGACTTCGTGTCAGATCTCGAGTCCTGCTTTGGCTGCTCTCATCCCGGGTTCAAGCCTCGACTCGGCCTCTTCGTCTGCGTTCAGCCCCAGCCTCCGACAGCGCTCTCCTTCTCCAGTTCCATCTGTTCGAACCACGCCTTGTTCTTCGCCATTTAGACCCGCTCCGGTGTCTTCTCCGACCGACGGCGTGACCTACAGAGACCCGTGTTTGCACAAGAGAGCCACAAATACTGCAGTTAAATCCGAAAAAACTGGTCCGACTTCTTCCCCGAGTCTGCCATCTTCCTCTGCCTTCACTCGATCTTTAGCTGCGTCCTGTATCAGCCAGTCCATCAGCCAGTCCATGTCCAAAAAGACCCGACCACAAACCAACCCCATAAGCCCTCCTTCTACTCCTTCTTTGCCCTCAACTTTACATTTACGACAACGTTCGCCTTCGCCAAAACTCTCCACAGAAGTGGACCAAAATCCAAAGTCTTTCCTGTGGTCGCCCCAGTCTCTTGTGTCGAACCATTCCCAACATCATCCACCGAGCTCTTTCCTTCACTCCAACACCAACAACAACAATAGTCTAGGAAATGCTCATTCTAGCCTTAACTGGGCAGCTAACGGAAGCGCTAACACCTCCGTATTTGAGCAAAACAACGAACCGACGTGGTCTGCGTCTCACAATCGCGTGGCTCGACCGTTTTGTGCATCAGAACCAAACTCGAGAGTTCAATCTCCGACTTCGTTTAACCGTTTATGCTCCCCTCCTCCGCAGCACGACTTCTCTTCTCCGATGGCGAACAAGCCGCCCAATCCTCGAAGGCCGGGAAGCACTCATAACCCACTCGGGCTAACGTTGGAGCTAAACCGTGCTCCTTCAACGAGCTCTTCCTCCTGTTTGAGCCCGAGGATTCTCTCTCCTCCTCCTATTGGTGTCTCTGTGAACGCTTGGACTAATAACATCGCGACACCTCAACCACGAAACCCCAGATTCTCCCCGTGTCCTTCACCGACTTCTACCTGTCCAACTTTTTCGCCAAATGTTTTGCGTAATTCCCGAGCCGTCTCTCCATCTTTCTCGACAACGTCCAAAACCACCCAACCTCTACGAAGATCGTTCTCCACAAACTTAGCCGACAGACCCCCGAGTCCTGTGAGGAGCAACCCCAACGGAGCGCGGCGCTCCTGGACAGAGAGCAGCCGAAGGTCCCTCAACTTTAACGGTAGTTTTCACAGATCGTTTGACCAACAGGAATCCGGTTTGTGCAGTACCAGAAGTGGATGGATGTCGCCTGCTCTGGCCTGTCTTAGCCCCAGAAGTGTGCTCCAATCTCCCGTGTCACCGAGTAAGTTAACCCCAGGGAGAGCCGCTGTTTCTGGGCAGCATTTCACCAACGCGCCCTGGTCAGATGAGCTTCCACAGACCTACAGAAACGGTGCTGATATCGACTCAAGAGCGACACATGGACAGTCCACCATTTTGTTCAACCGCTCAGAAAAGGAAAAGGCAGAATGGGGGGATCCAGAGTTAGAAGATGGGAACTGTCGGAGTCAGATCATTTGCGCTTACGTAGCTCGTCCTTCAAAGCCCTCCAACTATTCAGACTCAAACCAAATGACTCCAACTTTATCAACAGCATCGTCCCCTTTACCGTTCGCCCAGTCGCCCCAAAACAAACCGACCAATCAGAAAACGAGCTACGCCACCACAGTGAACCTGCAGATCGCCGGCAGCGGCAGGATCACCTCGTTCAGCACGGCCCAGGTCAGTCTCACCCAAACTCTGCAAAACGGGGCAACGGGACAGGGGGCGCTAACGAGGAGGGTGAGCGTCAACGGACTTACTCCTCTTCCTCAGTGAACGAGGAACAAAAACGTACGAGGAACTGAGGGGTAAGAGAGTTTGGGATGGAGGTCATTGTTTGAACTTTGATCCTGTAACTATCATTCTAAATAAAATACATTTGCCATTACCATGTTCTCAGGCATCGTCCACACTAATGTCATTTTGAAAGAGAATTAACCTGATCTCAACTCATCCAGAGGAAACAGAAACCTTTACACCTGTCGTTTCATTCAACAGGAAGGAAAAATAAAGTAAACCCAAACCTGTGATTCCAAACTTAAAATGAACAAAGAGTGAATAAATGAGTGAAGATGAGTAAACGTGATTGTTTTCAAACCTCTGCAGAACATTTTAAACTGTGATCTAGGAGTAACTTTAAACTGACTCTTGAGGAGTTTAAAGATGACTTCATAAACACAGTGTGTTTTTCTTGAAGCAGCTGCTGAGTGTCTCTTTAGTGAAGGACTGTGTGAGATCTGCTCCTGCAGGGGGCGCTCTGAGGGTCCAGACCAGTTTACATTAGTTTAGTCCCAGATAAAGAGAGAGGATCTGAAGCTGTTTCAGACTGAAGCTGAAATCAACAGCAGCTACAGCTCAGTTTGGTTTTATTAAAATAATCATAATCTAAAATAAACAAATCTAAGTGTTCGCTTCATCTTGTTTTTACAGTCAAAAGTCATTAGTGTGGACGTGACCTTAGTCTTTCTGATGTTGCTGCTTCTGATCAGGTCTTATTTGAAACCAAAATAAAAGCAATGAGACCAAAGAGAAATGAAAAAGTATATATTTACATGAATGTTTTGAGTGAGTCACTTTTGTAAATCTTGTGTCGAAACCAATTACATTTCTTTTCTTTTTTAATAATATTCATTTAAAAGGCTGCATGTGGCCAGTGTTTAACTGTGGTTTTAATAATAATCTGCTTTTTCATGTTTATTCCTCTTATATTTTATTATTTATGAGGTTAGTCTGTTTCTCGTTGGCACTTAGTATCCTTTAATAATGTTTGCACAGTGTCCACCGCCGTTTGAGTGATTTATGTAAAACTTATGTCGAGACGTGTCTGGCAGAGCTTCAGACCAATCACGTGTTTCTGAATTTGAATGTTGCTCTTCTTTTATTCAGGAACGGACTTGTTTTGTCACAGGCAGGTTGCCAAGATTTAATTCATGATAAAAGCCGAGCGATGCCAGATTAAATGCTCAAGCTGGCATCAGGACGCAAGTTATCTATTATAAATATAACAATCTTCTTCTGTGGATCCGGGGCGGGGTCGCAGGGGTCACGGGGGTCGCAGGGTCACAGGGGTCACAGGAGTCGCAGGGTCACAGGGGTCGCAGGGGTCTAGAGCAGAGAACTTCTCCCTCCCCAGACACTTCCTCCAGTTTATTTCACCTTTATTTTAAAGTTTGTCCAAATCCTCAAATATTTTTAAAAAGATACTTTCTCAAGGTTTTGTTTGCTTTTTCAGAGTAAAGCAGTAAACAGGACCGGAGCCAAATGGAGGAACCCTGACCCCCGAACCCGCCCTGACCCCAAGAGTGTAGATATAAACATAAACTGAGAGCTTGACCTTTGAGGCCCGTCCACTTTGATCTCCTTCAGATTAAAAAAGACAGTTGTTGTTTTGGTTCTGACAGAATCAGGAATAACCCACAGCTCTTCCATTTGAGCCAAACCTGAAAAGAATAAATATGTAAACATTACAGTAAAAGGTGACGGTAATATATGATTTAAACTGAATATTTATGTGTGTTTGTGCGTATCATGTTTTGATTTTTGTATTTGTGTCAGTACTTCACTGCTTCTGCTTGTTCCACTGAATCCTGTGTATTCTTTATCACAGACAGCATTGTGTTCATTTAAATGTTGATGGAAAATAAAAGTGTGGCAGAATCAAGAAAAGTCTCAGGTTGAATTCTTCTGTAACAGAACTGTTTCTTTCAAATCCGAGTCAGCTTTGAGTAATTCTGCCGTGACACGAATGGAGCTGGGTTCTGGAAGCAGCCAAAATACAAACGAAAGTGAATACTCGACTGGAGCCTGGATTAGCTCCAGATTATCACAGATCACTCATACTCCCACCGGTTCTAATCCAGCTAAAAGCAGTTCTAATCCCACTAAACAAGTTCTAATCCAACTAAAACTGGTTCTAATCCAACTAAAACTGTTTCTAATCCAGCTAAACAAGTTCTAATCCAACTAAAACTGGTTCTAATCCAGCTAAAATCAGTTCTAATCCAACTAAACAAGTTCTAATCCAACTAAAACTGTTTCTAATCCAACTAAACACGGTTCTAATCCAACTAAACTGGTTCCAATCCAGCTAAACAAGTTCTAATCCAACTAAACTGGTTCCAATCCAGCTAAACAAGTTCTAATCCAACTAACACTGGTTCTAATCCAACTAAACTGGTTCTAATCCAACTAAAACCGGTTCTAATCCAACTAAACAAGTTCTAATCCAACTAAACAAGTTCTAATTCAACTAAAACTGGTTCTAATCCAACTAAACTGGTTCCAATCCAGCTAAAACCGGTTCTAATCCAGCTAAAACCAGTTCTAATCCCACTAAACAAGTTCTAATCCAACTAAAACTGGTTCTAATCCAACTAAACTGGTTCTAATCCAACTAAAACCGGTTCTAATCCAACCAAACAAGTTCTAATCCAACTAAACACGGTTCAGATCCAACTAAAACCAGTTCTAATCCAACTAAATTTTTAGGTCTTAATGAAATAAAGAGAAACTACTTGACACTGCTACTTATTTTATATTTCCTATGTCCTCTTTTTGCACAAATAACAGCAGTCAAAACACCTTTGAAAAGTCATAAATATAACAATAATACATTGGACAAAGTAGTGGCGGCTGGGCCCTGATTATTCCACAATAGTGATGGTCACCATTCCTCTGGACCCACCAGGGGTCAGCAACCAACGTCCCACAGGCAAACATTTCTGGCCCAGCATCTGATTTTGAAAATTGATTGAAACTGTGAATTCCAAAGATAAGATACAGTCGAAGCTAAACCCATCTCTACCTTAAAAATGTTTATAATATACTGTTTATTCCTGTGTGTGTCTGACCTTTGACTCTAAACTACACCAGTGTCAGACCTCAGACCCTGACCCACTGCTGCAGGGTTTCCACAGCCGTGGGTCAGGGGCTAAATACTCTTTCACTCATTCATTTCAGAGTCTGACATATTTATCGGAATATTTCTAATGAAAAGAGAATTCTTGTAACATACATGTCTTCCTGCTGCTGCTGGTCTTTGTGCTGTGTAGCTCTGAGAAGTGTTATATTTTCCTGGTGCAGTTTCTTCATTTTACTTCATCTTAATAGGTCCTGGTTAAAGTGATGTGGGTCTGAGGCCACGAATGATTGTAGTCACGTGAAGAGGGATCAGAGGCAGGACAGAACTCAGACTCACCAGTCTCCTGAGTCCTGAGAAAACAATGGAAGCCATCATCTGTAGCGTCACTAGGGTCTTTATGACTCTCAGCTCATCTCAGTCTGAAGCTTCCTTCTTCTGGAAGAGTCTTACTGTTCAATAGAAGAAAAGGCAGCTGCTTGTGAAGCGCTTTTGAAAGACACGTGTAACCAGCAATCTGTAAAACAAAAATGAAAAACACACTTACTATTCCATATTCATGTGAATCATTGCTTAGAACAAAGTGAAGCATGTTTAGAACATAGAGAATAATGAGTTTGTTGAGACAAACCTCTTTGTGTAATTAACACGTAGAGTTATTTACTGAAATAAGATTTAAAATGTTGTCCTCCTGGACCAGGGTTGATCAGGTTGGCCACTCCTCAGAAGTGGGCTGGAACTGGTTTAGGGCAGAACTGTGAACCCGCCGTCAGTCCTGAAGCACATGGACCTGGGTCTGAACTCTGACCTTTGTGTTTAGAAGGACTTTTATCAGTGCTGACTTTACGGCTCACTTTCACTTTGAGAGATCCAGGGACTAAACCCGGTCCAGAGCTGAGTCAGAGTAAGATTATATACAGTTTATATAAGACTCTAACCCGGTCTAACCCGGTCTTACCCGGTCTAACCTGGTCTAACCCGGTCTAACCCGGTCTTACCCGGTCTAACCTGGTCTAACTCTGCTGTGACGCTGTGGTATGCAGCAGCAGCAGCTCAAGCAGGTTTAATGGAGCTCATTCTGCTGCAGGGCTCTGGAAACTTGAAGGTGGAGCTAAATCCTAATCTGATCTTTTCAGAACCAGCCTCACTCCCACTCGCTCCAAACCGGGAAAGTCCGGACCTGAGAGGACTACACCGAGACACAAATGAACCAGAAAACAAGAACCAAACGGATTTAAAACCATATGCTGGGATTTACACGTGATCAGAGGAAACTGGGACCCATCTGGAGAGGGTTTAAACCAGGATTAGACCAAGGACTGAAGCTGGATTAAACCAGGACTAAACCAGGACTGAATCAAGATTAGAACCAGTACCATTAAAAACTTACTATGGATTATTCCTGGGTAAAACAGGAGAAGAGCACTTATACAAGACTGAACCAGGACCAAAAGAGGCTTTAAACAAGATTAGATAAGAAGGAATAATTCAGGGCAAAACCAGGACTAGACCAGGTCTGAACCAAAACCAAATCCAGGACAACACCAGTATTAAAACCATCTGTAAAATGAGACTTAATCAAAGTCACTTCAGACTTTCTTATTACATAAGAGGTAGGACAAAATAGATTGAAGGATAAATATGGATTAAAAGCAATTATTCTGAACAAAATAAGTTAAATATTAAAAGTCCAGTAAACACAAACCCTGAGGCAGGTCCGTGTGAGTCCGGTTCATGACGCAGCAGCAGAAAAACCACTGAGAGGTCTTCAGTGGACAACACCAGGAGAATACAACCGGACTAAACCAGGATTAAAACAAGATTTAGCCTGGTTTAACGCTAGGATTAAACCAGGACTAGATCTCGGAATAAGTTCTTCAACAGGACTAAACCAGGACTAAGGCTCACAAGGATTACATCCAGACAGAACTTAGACAAAACCAGGACTAGAAACTGAACCAGGACTGTACAAAACTAGGATTTAATCAATATTAAACCCAGTCAAATCTGAGTCTAAACCAGAACCAGGACTGAACCAGGACTAAAGTCACATCCTCTCCCTCACAGCTGATCCTGGTCTGGTTCTGATCCGGTCTCTGGTCCTGGTTCTACATGGTCTTGGTGCAGCAGGATGCGGGACTCTGAGAGGATGCCATGCTGATGAAGAGGACGGCAGTGTGTCTCCTGTTTCTGAGCGCACTCTTACCTCTGACTCTGCCGCGATGCACTCGGGACGGACTCAGGCTCCTCAACACCATCCGCACACGGGCCCCAGACTGGGTACGAAGTCCTGCTAGAACCAGGTCTACAAGGTCTGGCCAGAGGGGGACAGGGTTTAGAGAGGTTTGAACAGGTTTTAGAGGGATTTGAACAGTTTTTCCTCAGGTTTAAAGGTATTACCCAGAGTCTAAAGGTATTACCCAGAGGGTAATACCTTTGCAACAAAATTTATTTGTTCATACTTTGTTTTTTACATTTTACTTTTTATGAATAAACTACAAGAGACAGAACTTAGACAAAATAATTGAAGTGAAGGACCGGATGTGGCCTGTGGACCTCAGGTTGGACTTTGACGGTCTTCACTCTGTTCTCTCTGAAACATGAGCTGATCTGGTATTAGTTTTAGGAGAAAGTGAAGAGACTCAGAGTCAGACCAGGGCCTTGTCCCACTGAGGTCTGCTGGGACTTGGACAGGTTTTAGTTGGATCAGCAGGGTCTGCTGTCAGTGGCAGGGTTTAGCTCTGTCTCTGCTCAGAACTGTTCGGACTTTAAAAACACAGACACTTCCTTCCTTTTTTTGAAAGTTTCTTACAAACAGAACAGAGTCTGAGTCTGGAGCAGGTCTAGAACAGGACCACAGCGCCCCCTGCTGTCTAAACCAGGTCTAAACCAGAACTAAACCAGAACTAAACCAGGTCTAAACCAGGTCTAAACCAGAACTAAACCAGGTCTAAACCAGGTCTAAACCAGAACTAAACCAGGTCTAAACCAGAACTAAACCAGGACTAAACCAGGTCTAAACCAGAACTAAACCAGGTCTAAACCAGGACTAAACCAGGATTAAACCAGGTCTAAACCAGGTCTAAACCAGCTCTAAACCAGAACTAAACCAGGTCTAAACCAGGTCTAAACCAGAACTAAACCAGGTCTAAACCAGGACTAAACCAGGTCTAAACCAGAACTAAACCAGAACTAAAGCAGGTCTAAACCAGGACTAAAGCAGGTCTAAACCAGGACTAAAGCGGGTCTAAACCAGGACTAAAGCAGGTCTAAACCAGGACTAAAGCAGGTCTAAACCAGGACTAAACCAGGTCTAAACCAGAACTAAACCAGAACTAAAGCAGGTCTAAACCAGGACTAAAGCAGGTCTAAACCAGGACTAAAGCGGGTCTAAACCAGGACTAAAGCGGGTCTAAACCAGGACTAAAGCAGGTCTAAACCAGAACTAAAGCAGGTCTAAACCAGGACTAAAGCAGGTCTAAACCAGGACTAAAGCGGGTCTAAACCAGGACTAAAGCAGGTCTAAACCAGGACTAAAGCGGGTCTAAACCAGGACTAAAGCGGGTCTAAACCAGGACTAAAGCGGGTCTAAACCAGGACTAAAGCAGGTCTAAACCAGGACTAAAGCAGGTCTAAACCAGGACTGAACCAACACTGAACCGGTTTTCTCACCTGGTTTTCTGCGTTATGCTTTGCTGATCCTTTCACAAAACAAACAGGCTCTAGATGTTCCAGTGTGGTTTCAGATGGAGAGTTTGCTGCCACCTAGTGGAGAACTGTTTTATGAGTCTTTATTTGGACATTTTATAAACAGAAACAAAGAAAAATATTCATATAAATTAATGATAAAAACAGATAAAGTGGTGGTGTATGTTTGATATTTTTAAGTTAAGGCGATGTTTGTGACTAAAGCCTGGAATAAATGATCTTCATAAAAGAGTGTTTTACGTCGAGTTGAAGTGACGGCAGCGAGTGTTGGTCTCTGGTCTTTTCTTTAGAATTTGTGGAGTCTTGTAAAAGCATTTGGGCTGCGCTTGTGGATCAAGGATTACACAATGATTTAATTGAATTCACTGATTCATTTCCAGTCTTTGAACAGATGAATGAGTGAAAGCTGCTGGTGTTTTGATCCTGAAGTGCACAGAGCTGAGGTTTTGTGTGTTTTTTTGTGACAGGGTTCGGACACCAGGCTGTACACACCGGCTCCGGACGACTTCAAGGTAAAAACACCTGACACCTGTGAGTTTACGGGTCTATTATCTGATCAGTCTCAACCGTAGTGCTGTGAAACAAAGGTCAGCTGCTGCCAATGGCTTCAATAAAACATTTCAGACTTTAATAATCTCACTTAAATCCACAAACCCTAACCTCAGGAAAGTCACTGAAGCAGCTCAACAAACAGAGAATGTTAATCACATCGTGGTTTGGTTGAGTTTTTGGGACATTTCCGGTACAAAAACAGCTGAAAACTAAGTTGCAAAACATATTTATTCTAAAAGATACACATCAGGTAAACATAAGAAGTTTCATAAAAAAATCAATAAAAACAACCCATTTTGGTGCTATATTAAATAAATAATCTGAAGTTGCACCCTGCACTGAAATACACCCCTGTAATAATTAAATACGTTCTCTGAACCTGAACTCATAAAGACGAGACAGAAAACACCTGCAGTAATCCAGTCTGTTTGGTCTTTATTAGGACCAGAGTTGTTGAATAAAATTATTTAAAAATTATGATTATTTGACTCAACCACCACATGGTGCATACGGTTTCAGACTCTACACGTGTGTTTTATTTTGTAACAAACTCAACTTTATTCATCCAGGAAAGTCACTTCTCTTTCTCAGGTGAGTCCTGGTCCCGTGGAGGGAGGCTTGTACGTGTCTTTTGGAGGAAACCCACACAGACACGGGAAGAACATGCTAACTACAGAAAGGCCCTGCTCTGACCGGGATCGAACCCAGGACCGTCCTGCTGTGAGGCAGGAGCGCTAACCACTCATTACCACCTATTAATGACCAGAACAGACTGGATTATTGCAGGTTTCTGTCTCAGAGGAAGCGTCTGGATGAGGCTCAGCTTCAGATAATGTCGCTGATTTAACGTTATTGTTGTTAATAACAATTTAAACTAAATATGTTTCCAAAAAGAGTAAAACTCGTTTCATTCCAACCTGTTGTGTTCAGTTCAATATGTCACAGTCGCGCTGCTGTTCGATGATAAATTGCAAAGCATTATCGTCTATTTTGTCTCTGCTGACTAAATGTCACCAAAACAATACACTACAACCACATGCACCGTTACACCTCCCTTTTCTCTGTTGATGCTTTTCTTTTTTCAGCTGTTTCTCTGTTAAAAGACATATTCAGCTGAAAATACACTTTATCTGCAGCTATTAAACTTCCTGGAACGTCATGTGACAAGTGTCGACCAATGGGAGCGCTCCTTTTTGGAGCATGTGATTGTCCAAGGTTTTCTGTTCCTGAATAGAGGTTCTCATCTATTACAATCCCTTACAATAAACAGTTTAAATCCTCAGACAAATCACATTTTTCACAGTGACCAGGCTTCGTAATAAAGTGTCTTGCAACGGTTTGAAGTGAGTCTTTTTTATTTCTTATAAAAACGTATTGTCTCTGTTTTCCAGAAATGTCCTGGCTCCACTCTCAACTGTCTCGCAGCAGAAGTCCAAGTCCTGCTCGACGAATGGAGTCTGACAGAGAAAAGGATCCACGGTCTGATCAGGATTTTAGGAGCTCAAGCCCAGTCTTTCCAACAGGTCCGAGACCGACCTGAACCGAGACTAAAGACGAGCCCAGGATCAAACTCAGACTGAACCAGGACTGAACCAGGGATAAGTGTTGTGTTAGTCCTGTGAAGTCCTTGTTTAGACCGGTTTAATCCAAGGTTTAGTCCAGGTTTCGTCCAGGTTTAGTCCAGGTTTAGTCCAGGTTTGGTCCAGGTTTGGTCCAGGTTTAGTCCACGTTTAGTCCAGGTTTGGTCCAGGTTTAGTCCAGGTTTAGTCCAGGTTTAGCCCAGGTTTGGTCCAGGTTTAGTCCAGGTTTAGCCCAGGTTTAGTCCAGGTTTGGTCCAGGTTTAGTCCACGTTTAGTCCAGGTTTCGTCCAAGTTTAGTCCACGTTTAGTCCAGGTTTGGTCCAGGTTTAGTCCAGGTTTAGTCCAGGTTTGGTCCAGGTTTAGTCCAGGTTTAATCCAGGTTTAGTCCAGGTTTGGTCCAGGTTTAGTCCAGGTTTAGTCCAGGTTTGGTCCAGGTTTAGTCCAGGTTTAATCCAGGTTTGGTCCAGGTTTAGTCCACGTTTAGTCCAGGTTTGGTCCAGGTTTAGTCCAGGTTTGGTCCAGGTTTAGTCCAGGTTTAGTCCAGGTTTAGCCCAGGTTTAGTCCAGGTTTAGCCCAGGTTTGGTCCAGGTTTAGTCCAGGTTTAGCCCAGGTTTAGTCCAGGTTTGGTCCAGGTTTAGTCCAGGTTTGGTCCAGGTTTAGTCCAGGTTTAGTCCAGGTTTGGTCCAGGTTTAGTCCAGGTTTAGTCCAGGTTTGGTCCAGGTTTAGTCCAGGTTTAATCCAAGTTTGGTCCAGGTTTAATCCAAGTTTGGTCCAGGTTTAGTCCAGGTTTGGTCCAGGTTTAGTCCAGGTTTAATCCAGGTTTGGTCCAGGTTTCGTCCAGGTTTAATCCAGGTTTGGTCCAGGTTTGGTCCAGGTTTAGTCCACGTTTAGTCCAGGTTTGGTCCAAGTTTAGTCCAGGTTTAATCCAGGTTTGGTCCAGGTTTGGTCCAGGTTTAGTCCTGGTTTAATCCAGGTTTGGTCCAGGTTTGGTCCAGGTTTAGTCCACGTTTAGTCCAGGTTTGGTCCAGGTTTGGTCCAGGTTTAGTCCAGGTTTGGTCCAGGTTTAGTCCAGGTTTAGCCCAGGTTTGGTCCAGGTTTAGTCCAGGTTTAGTCCAGGTTTGGTCCAGGTTTGGTCCAGGTTTAGTCCAGGTTTAGTCCAGGTTTAGCCCAGGTTTAGTCCAGGTTTAGTCCAGGTTTGGTCCAGGTTTAGTCCACGTTTAGTCCAGGTTTAGCCCAGGTTTAGTCCAGGTTTAGTCCAGGTTTAGTCCAGGTTTGGTCCAGGTTTAGTCCAGGTTTGGTCCAGGTTTGGTCCAGGTTTGGTCCAGGTTTAGTCCAGGTTTAGTCCAGGTTTAGTCCCGGTGTTGTCCCTGGTTTAGTCCCGGTTTAAGCTGTTTTTGTTTTCCAGAGCGAGTTGGAGTGTGGCGACTGTGAAAGTTTCCAGGAGAAAACTGCAGAGACCTTCCTGGACGTTCTCAAGTCGTTTCTTCAGGAAATGAACTCCAGCTGCTGAACCCAGACTGACCCTCCGTCGTCGGATTCTCTCCAACTGTTGTCGTCACATTGTTTCCGGTGAAGCTTGGGAGTCGGCAGAGTTTTAGGAGCTGGCGGTTCAAACGTCCGCAGAGTAAAACCGGATTACAACAGGACACGGCACAACACTGAGAACCAGAACTGAACAGCAGGTGGCAGCAGCCTCATTACCCAAAAGCCTTTGCAGCAACTTTCAGCTAAAGGAAAATATTATTCAGCTCCACTCTGACACGTATCAGAGAAAAATACAACAGCTGCAGGAAGAACCGAGAAAAGAGAAATGAAGTGTAGCAGGTCTGTTTTACCTGGAGCTGAGAGGTCAGAGGTCAGGGATTCAGCAGAGAGGTACAATAGCATTAGCATCAAAGAAATATTGTGATGGTGAGTGCATAAAAATTAGAGAAAAAAAGAACAACTTTAAATATCAAACTAGGTTAACGCTCGGAGGAAAAGAAGAGGCACAAATGGACACAGGCTTCAGTGGAAATGTTAAAGGTGAAAACTCAGCTGATGTTGTTAGGTCATTTCAGTTTGTTTAAACGTGTTCATTTTTCAGAGAAAGCAGACGTCTTCTCCTCATTTTATTATTATTAAGATGCTTTTTTATTTAAACTATTTTAAATAAAGATATATTTGTATTTGAAAAACCTCGAGTGAAATCTGTGTGTGTTGTACATTCAGATCAACACCAGCCGTAACAGGTTAGAAATAGTTTTATTTCATTCAGAAATTATTGATTCAGAAAAAAACACAAGAAAATGCATTACTCTTTATATTTTAGACTAAATCTATTGTAGATATAGTTGACTAAAACTAGACAAACTAATAAGGATTAGACTAAATTATGAATAAAACTATAACTAAAATAAAATTTCAGAATATCATCACTGGTATTTTGTTCCATTGTATTGGTTTGGAGCAGTTCTTTGCACTTTTCCCATCTATTAGAGTTGTGTTCTGATTTAGACCTGCTTTAATCATGGTTTTTTTGTTCCCAGTTTATTTTTGTCCCAAAAAGGCCTTTAATCCTTTTTTAACCCCACTTTTCTGCTGAGTGTAAATCGACAGAAGTTGAGTAACAGCTGTCTTTCATTTCTCTGTCAGTTTGCCTCTTGATAAACCTTTATGAACTTCTTATTTAATCACTGTTCAATGACAGATATAAATGTGGGGAGGTTTTTCAGCTGCATTTTTGTGATGCTCTTCGAGGCGTGTTTGTTCAAGAGCACAGCCCGAGGCGTTTCACACTATATGCAAATCTAAAGGATCAAACAAAAAAAACAAGAGTCAAACATGTAAAAAAAAAAATGCTCCAGAATAAACAAAGCAGACATTTACAGGTTTGGACAAGACGGACAGTGACTCAGTGTAAACAAATACCAGCGCGGGACATGGACATTATTCATGACATTATTGAGTTCTGCTCCGGTTTAATGCAGCAGAGACAGCTTCACTTGACTTTGTTTGACATTCACTTAATTGTTTGTTGTCCAATCACCAAAGATCAGCTCTGTTGTTGAAGCAGGAAAGACCGTCGCTGCAGATTTTTAGATCAGATATTCCCAAATTAGGAATATTTGATCTAAAAGTGATGCTGAAAAACTAATCCATGCATTTGTTACATTGAGGTTATATTACTGTAATTCTCTCCCAGCGTCCAAAACGCAGCAGCTAATAACTAACAGGAACAAACAGACGAGAGCACATTACCCTGGGGTTAGCCTCAGTGTTAGCCTCAGTGTTAGCTCAGTGTTAACCCAGGGTTAGCTCAGTGTTAGCCTCAGTGTTAGCTCAGTGTTAACCCAGGGTTAGCTCAGTGTTAACCCAGTGTTAGCCTCAGTGTTAACCTCAGTGTTAACCCAGGGATAGCTCAGTGTTAGCCTCAGTGTTAGCTCAGTGTTAACCCAGGGTTAGCTCAGTGTTAACCCAGTGTTAGCCTCAGTGTTAACCTCAGTGTTAACCCAGGGTTAGCCTCAGTGTTAGCCTCAGTGTTAGCCTCAGTGTTAACCCAGGGTTAGCTCAGTGTTAACCCAGGGTTAGCCTCAGTGTTAGCCTCAGTGTTAGCTCAGTGTTAACCCAGGGTTAGCCTCAGTGTTAACCTCAGTATTAACCTCAGTGTTAGCCTCAGTGTTAACCTCAGTGTTAGCCTCAGTGTTAGCCTCAGTGTTAGCTCAGTGTTAACCCAGGGTTAGCTCAGTGTTAACCCAGGGTTAGCCTCAGTGTTAGCTCAGTGTTAACCCAGGGTTAGCTCAGTGTTAACCCAGTGTTAGCCTCAGTGTTAACCTCAGTGTTAGCCTCAGTGTTAGCTCAGTGTTAACCCAGGGTTAGCTCAGTGTTAACCCAGTGTTAGCCTCAGTGTTAACCTCAGTGTTAGCCTCAGTGTTAACCCAGGGTTAGCTCAGTGTTAACCCAGTGTTAGCCTCAGTGTTAACCTCAGTGTTAGCCTCAGTGTTAACCCAGGGTTAGCCTCAGTGTTAACCCAGGATTAGCTCAGTGTTAGCCTCAGTGTTAGCCTAGTGTTAGCTCAGTGTTAACCCAGGGTTAGCTCAGTGTTAACCCAGGGTTAGCTCAGTGTTAGCCTCAGTGTTAGCCTAGTGTTAGCTCAGTGTTAACCCAGGGTTAGCTCAGTGTTAACCCAGGGTTAGCCTCAGTGTTAACCCAGTGTTAGCTCAGTGTTAACCCAGGGTTAGCCTCAGTGTTAACCTCAGTGTTAGCCTCAGTGTTAACCTCAGTGTTAACCCAGGGTTAGCTCAGTGTCAGCCTCAGTGTTAAGCCAGTGTTAACCCAGGGTTAGCTCAGTGTTAGATCAGTGTTAATCACAGTGTTAACCTCAGTGTTAACCCAGGGTTAGCTCAGTGTTAGCTCAGTGTTAATCACAGTGTTAACCCAGTGTTAACCCAGGGTTAGCTCAGTGTTAACCTCAGTGTTAACCCAGGTTTAGCCCAGGATTAGCTCAGTGTTAACCTCAGTGTTAGCCTCAGTGTTAACCCAGGGTTAGCTCAGTGTTAACCTCAGTGTTAACCCAGGTATAGCCCAGGATTAGCTCAGTGTTAGCCTCAGTGTTAACCTCAGTGTTAACCTCAGTGTTAGCCTCAGTGTTAACCCAGGGTTAGCTCAGTGTTAACCTCAGTGTTAACCCAGGTATAGCCCAGGATTAGCTCAGTGTTAGCCTCAGTGTTAACCTCAGTGTTAGCCTCAGTGTTAACCTCAGTGTTAACCCAGGGTTAGCTCAGTGTTAACACTGGTTTAGCCCAGGATTAGCTCAGTGTTAACCTCAGTGTTAGCCTCACTTTTAAGGCCCTCAGTGGAAGGACCTCATAGAGCCGTAGCGTCCTAACTTTTTACTCACTGTGGCTTGTGGTTTTCAAAATCCCTTTCACAGTTTAGATGTTTTAATTTAATTTACAAAAAAACACAAGACACATCAGTGAAAGACAAGTTAAAAGTGGTCACAGACTTGATCGTATCCACTGCTGGAAACGTCTCTTAAACCTTTAATAGGTTAAACATGTTTGATAAAATATGACTGTGATTGTGCAAACACTAATGTAAATGTCAGTGTTTGTTGCTGCTTTAGAACATGCAGTCCTGGCTCAGTCTGGCACTTTTAAATTAATTCATTAATTAAAAATAGAGCTCAAAAAGAGCGCCCCCTGGAGGAGAGAAGGAGCCCCACAGCCCAGCTCCCTGCAGACCACCTCTGCATCCTGCAGGACAAAGTCCTCTTCACAGACTGAGGTCCAGGACTGGTCCCAGTGGACCTCCAGTTGTCCTGAGCACAGACTGGACCCATGGACCAGCCTCACAGAGTCTGAGGACACAGAGAGAGGACAATAAAGACAGACACAGAGTCTGAGGACACAGAGAGAGGACAATAAAGACAGACACAGAGTCTGAGGACACAGAGAGGACAATAAAGACAGACACAGAGTCTGAGGACACAGAGAGAGGACAATAAAGACAGACACAGAGTCTGAGGACACAGAGAGAGGACACTAAAGACAGACACAGAGTCTGAGGACACAGAGAGGACACTAAAGAGTCTCAGAGTCTCAGGTGTAGTTGTTGAGGGTTAGTGACAGTAGTTAATAGTGAACATTTGAACATTGGGTGTTGCTTCATAAATGTGCTGCTTATCTTGATGTACAACAGTCTTGTTGTTACTACGAGTCACGTCAACAGACTACAGCGTCATCTTGTGGCTAAAGGAACACGTCACAGAGAGTCTTTATGGTGTTAACTCTGTCCTCACCAGAGCCACTAACAACAAACAAGAACAAACTCTGGACTAACTGCATTTACCTGAACACTTCAGGAACAGACTGGATGAACTGGAGATTATGTCTGGGATTAAACAGTCTCTCACTGAAGGCTCTTCACATTCACGTCTAATAAACCTTGTTGGTTTTCTTGGACCCCTCTTGTCCTCTACAGAAAGAGCAGATCCACAGTCGAGCTCTGTACACAGTCTGTTTGCTAAATTCAGGTGAGGGTCATGTGTAAACAGTGGAGTCCAGGTTAGATCTTGGATCATCTGCAGTTCTCCGTCACAGCGACCTGCTCCTCCAGCCAACCTCAGCCACGAAGGATCTGAATCTATCAATAACACACTATTATTTACAATAGAATTATTTAATTAAAGTGACAGAAGACAGTGGGCAGTATTTTTTTTACCTGTGGAGCTGTTTGCAGCCAGGATCCCTGCACAGAACAAATCATAAAATAAAACTTCACAAATGTAGGATTCAGTAAAAGATGTAGTTTTGGGAAACCCTCGTCTGAACAGATTCTTTTTATTTGATTTTATGAATGTTCCTTTTTGAAGAATCCAAACACATATTTACAGTAGAATGTGTTAGAAATGATTAAAAACTCAGTGGTTAGTGTCGCAGCATGTTTTATCAGTAAAAACCACAGTGGAAACAGGAAACACACAATCAACATCTTCCATCGAAACACGTCTTTGGAAACTTTTTTAAACTCGTTCCTTTGCATCATTTACTTTAATAATTCCAATATTATTATAATATTATATTATTGTTGTTCACTTTCAAACTGCTCCCATTAGAGTTCTGTCTGTGCTCAAATCTCACTCAAGAAATAAAAATAAAAGCCTTGTTCAAACTGAAATACTTAGTTTATATTTTGAATCATTTGAATCATCTTTGGGTTTAATCCTGAGATAATTACATTAAAATCATTCACTTCTGATAAAAAGAGACACCAATTCTTACAATTAATCTCTGACATGGTTTTAAAGAGATATCATTTGCATAAAAACAGGTTTTATCTGCATTAACATGACTTTGACAAACATTTGTGTCTCATCGGTGTCACTCACACAAACTGAGCCCTATTCCTCCATCATTAGACTTACCGGAGCTGCAGAGGGACAAAAACACCACCAGAACTCTGTGGTCCATGGTCTGGATCAGGTCTGGATCAGGTCTGGATCAGGTCTGACGGAGACCAACTTCAGCCTCCACAGTTGTTAAGCCCCGCCCCCTCAGGGTTGTGAACACTTAGAGACACAGTCCTCAGTCTCTGGATCAAACCCAGGTTCAGGTGCAGCTGGTTCTAATCCAACTAAACCCTGTCCTAATCCAACTAAAACCAGTTCAAATCCATCTAGAACCTGTTCAGATCCATCTAGAACCTGTTCAGATCCATCTAGAACCTGTTCAGATCCATCTAAAACCTGTAAAATTAGACGGCCCTTGAACAATTTCCAACCTTCAAAAGTTTGGACACTTCTGCTTTAGTTGTTTTTTGTTCACTTTTATTTTCAAATTAAGGTTCAATACAGAAGAACCTCTGTAAATAAAGTCCAGTCTCTTTTATGTATTCACTAAGAAACAACAGAGAGGTCGAAAAATACGCGGAAATGAGTAATTTTTGTAGCTTTTATGTTTTGAATCATTTGAAAATAGTGAGATTATGGAAGAGCAGAGCAGATGTGACACTGTAAAAGTAAAAAAGCATCTCTTCTTCCGTTGGCCTCGTCTTTCCTTTAAGGTATATTTCCTCTTCTTTACTCTTGACATTCTGAGTAAAAGACACGTGTCCAGAACAGTTTCATTTGTCTCCGTCTCGTTTCCATCTTCAGGAAGTGGCCTGGGGAAAGCACGGCAGTCTTTTCAGAATAAAAGTCCCGTCCTGCTCCAGGCCTGTTCATCTGCGGCTCCTGCTTTAGTCGTCGACTCCGAGACGCTGCAGATGCACAAATAAATCAAAAGCGTGTTCCTCTTCACTGTTTTGTCCAGTATTTATATATTCATCAGGATCTGATCATGTGACCTCACCTCAAACGCTCCTCAGTCTCCAGCTTTTATACGTTTCTTTGTCTTTTTCTGCTTCTCTTCTGCTGCTTTCCTCTTTGTGTCCTCGTGCGCGCTCTCCCCCCTCTCGTGCGCGCTCTCCCCCCTCTCGTGCGCGCTCTCCTCCCTCTCGTGCGCGCTCTCCCCCTCTCGTGCGCGCTCTCCCCCCTCTCGTGCGCGCTCTCCTCCCTCTCGTGCGCGCTCTCCCCCCTCTCGTGCGCGCTCTCCCCCCTCTCGTGCACGCGCTCCATGGAGGCCCACACCTCGTCCTCTTCCTCCTCTTCCTCCTGCTTCACCTGAACCGGCCCAGGGTCTGCGTCGGGGTCTCGCTCCGACAACAGGACGCAGTTCAGCCGTGACTTCAGGTAAACCTAAGGACGAGAGACCGTTTATTAGACCCCACCTCATACTTATTACTCAACTATTATATTATTATACTATATATTATTACCAGTGTGCATCAAAATGAACTTCTGAAAAAAAAGGCTTTATAAAATCCCCAATAGAGAAATGTGAGTTGTAATGGAGTTTATAAAATGTTGTTAAAAATAAAAAGGTTTAATGTATTTTTTTCCACATTAAAGAAAATGTGTCTCAGCTCAGAGTCCTAAGCCACAGCAGAACCTTTGGAGACATGTCAAAAGAGTCATCAATAAACTGCAGCAAGAGAGAAAATGTTTGTTGTGTCTTTGTGTGTAACTAATGCTAAAAGTATCATTAGCTGCTAATACAAGAGGGGTTTTTTATTGAAAAAATATATTAAACCCTTTTATTTTTAGAAACATTTTATAAATTACATTACAACTAACATGTCTTGAAATTTTGTTGAATTTCTTTTGTCTTTGTTTTTATTTAACATTATTTGAATTACTCACACTTTTTTTACTTATATTTTGTGTCATTTCCATCACACAGATAATTTTAAAAAATTAAAGAAAAATCTGAAATATAGCACAATACCAAATACAACTATAGTTTTCAAAAGTCTGCAGGTTTTATCAACACTGAGGCCGTTTACATTCACACTAAAAATCCAATCATTATCGGATTTCGGGAGTTTTCAGATTATTCAAGTGACCAGGTAAACAGCAGTAATCTGATTATGAGAAAGATTCCTCCCCAATACTCCGATATCTTCATGTACGTAAACCCGTTAATCTGATTTATCTCCTTCTTTTACATCTGCGGATGAGTAAAACAAAAAGCAGGCAGAAAACAGAAGTGACTTTGTTTTTAATCACAACATTAACGGAGAAGAAAACAACATGCCTTATAAACGAAGGAGCAGCGGGGATCTGTAAACCTCACATTAGGAGCTAACGCTAAGAATCCAGGCTTCGCCATGTTCAACAAAACTAGAGCGGTTTTGTAATGTCACTACGTACCTACGTACTCCAACAATGGACTGAAACATGTAAAACAGGGTTTTTTGATTATCAGATTTCTGAAGTGAATGTAAACACGTCAAATCCAATTTTTACAATGATCTGATTACTCAGTAATCGGATTATACTGGTCATGTAAACGGGCTCACTGTCTTATGGAACTGAAAAAAAAAAACAGTGAGTTTTGGTAAAAAAAACTGTCAAATATAAAAACTAATTTAAATGATTTATGAAATTCAGAAACTCTTGGTACACAGTAATTTGACTGAATAAGATTATTAATCTAATAAATGATTAGAACCAAGCCTGAGGCTGACCTTGTGCAGCAGCCGTCGCTCCTGGAGGCTGTGGATCCGGAGGAATCGGTCCAGGCCACAGGAGGCCACCAGGGGCAGCGAGGGGTGACAGTGCAGCCCCCGGACGCTGCCCGTGGCCCCCTTCATCACGCCCCGCACCGCGCCCTTCCTCAGGTCCAACAGCGCCATCTGGCCCTGGGTGTTAGCCACTGCCACCGTGTTCCCGTCGGCGGGAAGGGTCAGAGCCGTCAGGGGGTGCTCTCCGAACTCTGCCTCCAGAACGGGCCGGCGCTGGGGTCCACAGGGGTCATACACGTGCACCTGAGAACACAGCTCACCTGAGAACACAGCTCACCTGAGAACACAGCTCACCTGAGAACACAGCTCACCTGAGACTTCAGGTCTAAACCAGGTCTAAACCAGGACTAAACCAGGACTAAACCAGGACTAGACCAGGACTAGACCAGGTCTAAACTCACCTGGTGGTAGCCGGTGCAGGTGACCACTTTGTCAGACTGTTGGAGGAAGGCCATGTCCTTGACCCAGTGGGGCTGCCGTAGGTCCAGGTAGGTGTCTCGCAGGTTTTTGGCGAAGAACAGGGGCGTGTCCGGTTTCTCCAGGTCCCAGAGTTTCAGAGGATTCTCTTTTCCTCCAGTGGCCACTCGCCGAGGATCTGAGGGGCTCTGCCGCATCCTGGACCGGGACAAAACCGTCAGGACCGGGACAAAACCGTCAGGACCGGGACAAAACCGTCAGGACCGGGATCACACACAAACTCACCTGCTCACGTGGTCCCCCGCGCGCAGCTCCATCACAGGCTCGTCACCGTCACCACTCCACACGCGCACCGCACCGCTGTCCGTGCAAGTGGCCAACCCGGAGCCGAGCGCGTGCAGCCCGCTGAAGCAGCCCTCGCGCGGCTCCCCGCAGCGGCGCGTGGACGTGAACGCTCCCTTCTCGCAGCTGAACGTCCTCACGAGGCCGTCCGCTGCACCCACGAGCAGCTCGCGCTCCGAGGGCCCGGCCCAGCACAGCGCGCGCACCTCCTGCTCGCGGCTGAGGCGGCTCGCGCTGCTAAAGTTCACGGCCTGTTTCCGGCTCAAGCTCACGCCTTTGAGGAGCCCGGTCTCTGCGCCGAGCCATGCGTCCATCTGCGCCATCAGGCTCCGGCTTCCACTAACTACTGCTCAATGTGCGCTCCTGCCTCACGCGCTGCGTCGCAGCTTGAACACGTCACAGTGTGCTTTAACTTTATTGACAAAACTAAACCAACAACGCTCGGATTGGAGCGTTTTATTTACTCACTTTACCTTAAAATTGTATCCAAGTGTAATTTATAGATGTTCCCTTTACACAGAACTGAAGGAAACGCTGAAAAGATTGAGATCTTTACGTTTTGACATTTTGAGGAACACGTTGTAAGAACTTGTCGGGTTTTTTTTTGTTTTTTGTTTACTAAATGACAGATACAAGACAAACATATCAGCACTTTCCATTTGATTGGAAATAAACAAAAGGTTCTACCATTTAGATAAAGTTTCTCACAAAAAACCCGCGTTATTATTTTACGCCTATTTTAAGCGACGCGTGCGCATGCGCATATGACGCAAAAGGCGCCATTTTGGGTCAACAACCCGAGGCTGGAGGTGGAAGCTAGTTGTTGTTTTGGATTTTAACTCTAAAAGAACGGCTGTATTTGGTTCCGTTCTTGATCCAAGTGTTTGTCTGTTCCTCTGAGAGACCCCCGCGGCCTCCAGGAGCCGGGGCCCGACCTGAAGCCGCTATGGACGGAGAAGAGGACGAGTTTATGTCCGGGAGCCGCTCCGGTAAAAGGGCTCTTTATTGTTTCTATTAGAACAACGACAGAGTCCAGTTTTCACTAGTATTAAGTTATTCTGTGTAAAACAAGTCAGAAACCTGATCACGGTCTTTTAGAGACGATTGTGAAAGATGATTTTTACTGAAGTGAAAACTGAAACTGAAGCTGTGTTCTGAGTTAACGAAGAGGAAGCTAAACGCATGCCTCACATTTATTCACACCGTTTTCATTAAGACGGTATTAAAACACACTTTAGTTTAACCATTAACTAATGCAGCTTTCGAACCTTCCATCAGTGTCTTTTCAGTAAAATTCAGTGATGTATTCGTGAGTCAGGCTCGTCTCTGTTTCCCTCTAAAACTGCTGTTATCCAACACTCTCCTTTACACCGAGCTCTGCTGAAAGACGTGTGTCTTTCTGAATCTGTAAATGACTTGTGTTAACGTTTAAAACACTGAACTACTTTTTGTCCAGTTAAATGTCCGGTCAATTAAACATTAATGCATTTCTTACGTTTGTTTAACCCTCCTGTCGTGTTCACCTCCCGCCCCTTACTTTAGTGTTCCCGGTCAAAATTGACCGGTCTGTTTTAACTGCTCTTAAATTAGCACAAAAAACATTTTTCACCACCAAATTTTCATTCAACATTCTTTAGCTGTGAACTATGTCTCAAAATAGTGTTCAACATGAATTTATAGAATTAGACATAAAATAACTGCAGTGAAAATACAAATAGACACTGAAAATGTTTTACAAAATGAACATGTAATGTAAAAAATTAATGGAAAACCAAAGACCAAACTTAACATGAAGTTGTTTGTGTGCGTGTGTGTGTGTGTGTGTGTGTGTGTGTGTGTGTGTGTGTGTGTGTGTGTGTGTGTGTGTGTGTGTGTGTGTGTGTGTGTGTGTGTGTGTGTGTGCGCGCGTGTGTGTGTGCGCGCGCGTGTGCATATGAATTCATGCACATGAGTGGCATGTGACACACAGGTCAGAGTGGGCCTTGCAAATATAGGCATCACATTTGCAGCATCTCAGGCTTGTTTTCTGCCCATGTGCTTGTTGGGGGAGACCAGCCAGGGCAGCGGCTGGGGCTGGGGCTTGCAAACTCCTAACCAGACTGGCAGCATTGAATAAGAGGAGTCACGAAGGCTTTCCGCAGCTCTGCTAGGAAAAGTCTCCTCTTGAAACTTCCCCTGATTCCAGGTTGGGTCGATGGTTGTCCACACCATATATGTGTTGAAAACAGACACATCAAGGAGGTTGTGGAACAGTGCCACAGGCCAGCGGGCTGTCATTCGCTTGCAGGTGTATGTACCAGTAAGCTGCAATAAAAGGAACAATAAATAAGAGATTGGGAAGTGTCCACTCTTGGACTGGAATGTCTCCTCAGGTGCCTGTTCTTCAGGTGCCTCTCCCTCTCCATCTGTTGACTGGTCACTCTCTTCAAAGTCTGGATCAAAATCTGTGTTGTCTTCCACTTCCGAGACATCTTCCTCTATCTCTGGTTCAATTTCAGTGCCCTCTTCATCATGTCCAAAAACCTGGACCAGAACCTCTTCAACAGAGAACTGCTTTGTCAGTCGCCTACTCATTGTGCTCAGAGTAAAAGGAGTGCAAGGCAAACATCAAGCTCAAGTCTGGAAGGTGTGGTTCACGTGGGGGATAGGCACAAAAGCATGGGAAAGAGATGGGTTCACATAACAGACACCTGTCTAGTCGGTATGAAGATATGATGCATTGTTTCATCAGGAAGTTAGTTCACATGGCAGGATCGGCACATAAGCGCGGGAAAGAGATGTGTACCCCCAAAAGATTGTTCAGTCTTGTGTGTGTGTGTGTGTGTGTGTGAGAGAGTGAGTGAGTGAGTGAGTGAGTGAGTGTGTGAGTGAGTGAGTTAGGGTGGTGTGTATGGGGATGTTTTCTGTCTGATGGATGAATATAGTCTGGATACCCATTCATTTCCTATGGCGGTCACTTTTGACCGGGAACACCACAGGTGTAACAATGTTGATTAAAACACTCAAAATTCAATGAAAGAGGTGATCATCACTTTTGTATGTTCAAGTGCATAGTTGTAAAGGCCACATAGTTCTGCCTTTAAACTGCTGTTTTGTTGTTAAGTATGTGTGTAATGTAATGGCACATAACATAAATAAGTATACAGCAGGGATAAAAGTATCTTTTTCAATTAAGAGGATTGTGGACCGTATTGTAATGTGTGTGATTGTAAATGTTATAATTTGGGGCCGGCATAAAAAGGCGGAAGTGACGCGTGCACGGCGGCAAAACAAGGACTCAGGTACGAGGACGCCGGCCGGGATCTCTGTCCATGTGTGTGGAGCCGCGGAGCCTCTAAACTGTGGGATTACTGTTTCGTTTAGTCTTACGTTTGGGATTTACGAGGCGTGGATTCGCGGAGGATTTTGGAGCTGTGGATCATTGCCGGTCGGACTGAGATGGTGCATGCGGGCTCCGTGAGTAACAGGAGTTACGACTTCATCATTGACTAAACGGAAAACGGATAATGGGTTTGGGTGACGTCGGTCGCCGTGACTGAAGGGGGGTACCGAGAAGGACAATTATTCCTTGTTTTGTGTTGTTTGTGTTTGGGGGGAAAAGTTTTGTTTGGGAAGAGGGGGATCGGGTTAAGTTTGTTGTCAGTATCCGGTGTTTTACTTTCAGTTTCAAATTAAAATGCGGTACGGCGCAGCCAGAACTCTGGTATTTTTGCAGTCTCTTTTTTGATTATCAGCTGATAGCAGGTCCACCCGTGACTCAAACGCGTTGTAGCAATATTTTCCCTGAAGAAGAGGTTGAGTTGTTACAGATTGGTGGCCCGTACGGGGATCACGGATTGGTTATTTTTAAATCAGCTGACGCACCTGAAGGGGCGCTTTTGTTGTTGGGTCATTTACATTAGGTGTTTTCGACTTTGATAATTTGTAAAGTTGTACTTGTAGTGCTACAGTAGAAGGTACAAACTGAAGTTCGGAAAAGTGATAATAATTAAAAGTCAATTTGGGGTGTCCTAGATTCAGTTTTTGCGCTTTAGTAATGAGAAGAAGATTTTAGTTTATTCATTCATTTACATACATTCGCGCACACTCACACATTTACACTCACACTGGAGAGGATGGCTACTCCAGGCCAGCAGACACTAGTGGATGAGGATGGTGCATCAGAACAGTCGGAGCCGTCTCCAGTTACGGACAACCCTTCCAATCCCTACCGCCATGTGACCAGGAGGCAGCAGAGTGTGGTCTCAGAATTAACTAGCTTATTGGAGACTATGTATTTAGACCAACCTGAGCAGGAATCTACACATGCTGAAGAGGGGGATGATGGGGAATCGGAGTCAGTGCTGGAACAGGTGCAGACGCTGCAGCAGAGGCTCGATATCCTTCAAAACCGACTTCAAGAGGCAGTGGATAGTACCCTCAATCGAGAGGAGGGCCTTAGGGCTGCAATGGACGCCATGGTCAAGGAGACAAAAGAATACATTGATGCCTCGCTGCTACGGTTTGACCAGGTCGTGGCTTCCTGTCTACAGCGCAGAGACCAGTGCTGGAAAGAGGAGCTGAGGAGAACTTTGACCAGAAGTCGGCTTACCTGGAGGCCCACCAGTTTTTCTACTCCTGCAGTACCCGTTTCGGCCAGCCAGCACCCAACCGAGGGAGATGTCACCTTCCCTCTTACACCTGCCGTTACTGCCAGACCGCCTATCAGAATGGAATTTCCTCAGTTTGGGGAGTCCAGAAGCTCTTCTGATACCACCGACTTCATCGAGCAGTGTGAAAACTTCCTGGCGCTTAGGCCGCTGAGTGACGTTGAGCTACTAGGTACCCTGAATGCAGTGTTGAAGGGGCCGGCACGGAGTTGGTGGTTGGCTGCTCGTAATAAAATAACAAATTGGGCAGGGTTCAAGAAGGCCTTCCTTGAAGCCTTTTTGCCTACAGATTATCAATCCGAGATTGAGGAGCAACTGCGCTCTAATGTCCAGACGCCGAGTCAGTGCCTTAGAGACTTTGCATATGATCACCGTGCACTCTGCCTGAAGTGGAGACCGGACATGGAGGAAGAGGAGATCGTGAGACGCATCCTCAGTGCCTGTAATCCCAGGTTAGCTAGCGGGTTACGTGGCATTGTGGCTACAGTGGAACAGTTGGTCAAGGTTGGATCTTTGATAGAGAAAGATTGGAGCAACACCAAAGACTATTGGAGCCGGGTCCAGCAAACCAACCCGCCGAAAAAGGCAAGCAAAAAAACTGAGCATGGATCTGGTCGTGGGTCCGGGGCTGATATTGCTGCGGCCATTGGTGAACCCTCTCTCCTGGTTGTTCCCGTAAGCATCAGGGGTTCGAAAGGTGATGCAGTTCTCGATTCTGGCTGTACTTACTCCCTGATGAGTTACTCGTTGTGGAACCTAATGAAGAAGGAAGGAGAGGTCCTGAGCCCAACCGAGATTCCGAAATTTGTCATGGCTAATGGGCAAGAAAACAAAGCGATAGGGAAGGCCTCCCTGTTCCTAACCTTGCATGATTTTCATGGGACCCTGGGGATACATGTGCTGGACGATGGACACCTGTGTATGCCTTTGTTGTTGGGACTCGACTTCATGGCAATATCTCAGATCGTACTGAAACCCCATTTGAGGAAGTACATTATGCCTGGAGGAAGGGAGTACAAGTTTCTTTCCAAGTCCCGGACCACACTTCGATGGAGTCATGCCTTGCCTTCCATTAATTTCTATGTGCCTGTGTCGGAGGAACCCACGGCTAAGCCGCCTGTAGTCCCTCTCCTGGAAGCCCAGCTAGAAGTGGTTAGGCCATTGCTGCAGAAGTGGCCTAGTGTTTGGACTGAGTCTACTGGTGCCACCAGGGTAATACAGCACAAGATTTTAACAACAGATGAAGGGCCAGTGAGAAGAAGGGCTTACAGGGTGTCGATCCAAAAACAAGCGATCATCGAAGAGCAAATCCAGAAGATGCTCAGTACGGGGGTTATAGAACCTTCCACCTCTCCCTGGGCGTCGCCAGTGGTGTTAACACCGAGGAAGGATGGAACCCCACGATTCTGTGTGGACTATAGAGGGGTCAACGCAAAAACACAGCATGATGCTTATCCCATGCCCCTCATACATGAGATACTGGAGTCCTTGCAAGGGGCACAGTACTTTAGCTCACTGGATCTGCGGAGCGGATATTGGCAGGTGGCCATGGATGAAGGAAGCAAGCTCAAGACAGCCATGATCACACATTTGGGCCTGTTCCAGTTCAAAGTCATGCCTTTTGGACTCCGTAATGCTGGGGCTACGTTCCAGCGTCTGATGGAGATCGTCCTGGGGGAGCTACGAGGGAAGATCTGCTTTGTATACATTGACGACATCATTGTTTTCTCAAAGACACAAGAACAACACCTACGAGATTTGGAGGCTGTGTTTGGAAAGCTGCATCAGGCAAACCTGACCCTAAATGTGAAGAAGTGTCGCCTGCTACAACCACAGCTCACCTTTCTTGGTCATTTAGTTTCTGGCAGAGGGGTGGAGGTGGATCCAGGAAAAATTTCAGCAATCAGAGATTATCCGCCACCCTCGGAACTGAAAGGACTCCAGAGGTTCTTGGGGTTGGTTGGCTGGTACCATAAGTTCATCCCCAGGTTAGCTGACATATCAGCTCCTCTAAACCACCTGAAAAGGAAAGATGTCCCTTGGGAATGGACTAATGAGTGTCAAGCTGCTTTTGATCGGCTGAAAGGTGTGCTGCAGTCACCGCCAGTTTTGGCCCAGCCAAGGCCCCACCTCAGTTTTCAGGTGCACTGTGATGCCAGTGACGTGGGCCTAGGGGCCGTTCTAATGCAGATCATTGACGGTGAGGAGCGGCCGATTGCGTTTGCGTCCAGAGCTGTTCGCGGGGCTGAACTTCGTTACTCTACAGCTGAAAAGGAATGTCTAGCGGTCGTGTGGGCCGTTGAAAAGTGGAAGCATTTCCTGGAAGGGACAGATTTTGACGTTTACACGGACCACAGTGCTTTAGCCTGGGCCTTTAATTGCCCCAAGACCTCTTCAAGGCTTTCTCGGTGGACGCTGCGTTTACAAGGGTTCTCCTTCCGTGTCCACTATAAGAAAGGGTGCTGTAATGTGGTGCCAGATGCCCTGTCGCGTGCTCCCCAGCTGCCAGAAGGGAAGGTATGCTTGGCAGTCCCAAAGGCCTATTGGTCAGACCTCCCCAGTTCTCTTCAGGAAATTGCTGTGGCTCAACAAGCAGACCCAACCTGTCAGGAGCTAGAGTCCACTACTCAACCGAGGCCGGGTCACATCCACTACCAGCTCCAGCAGGGAGTGTGGTACCGTGGAGTCCCGTCAAAGTACGGGGGTTACAACTATCAACTGGTGGTTCCTATTACTCTGGTGCCGCAGTTCCTCGCATACTTTCACGATAGTCCCTTCGGAGGTCATCTCGGGAGGATGAAGACCCTCCTAAAGATCCTTGAGGTGGGTTGGTGGCCGTCAGTCCGCAAGGATGTTTGGAGTCATGTCCGTGTATGCCATATCTGTCAACAGTACAAAAGCTCTAATGTCAGGCCGGCCGGGCATCTTCAGTCCACAGAGGTCACAGCCCCTGGGGAGATGATTGGCGTGGATTTCATGGGGCCGTTTCCACTCAGTAGGATGCGGAACTCTGTGCTGATGGTCGTTGTGGATTATTACAGCAAGTGGGTTGAGCTCTTTGCTCTGAAGGACGCCAAGACGCCAAAAGTTTGTAAGATCTTAAAGGATGACGTCTTTACGCGCTGGGGGGTTCCTGTATACATGGTGTCTGACCGGGGGCCCCAATTTACAAGTCAGCTGATGTCCCACCTGTGTGGAACTTGGGGCGTGACTCATAAACTCACCACTGCCTATCATCCCCAAACCAACCTGACGGAGAGAGTCAACCGTACCTTAAAGACAATGATTGCCTCTTTTGTAGGAAATCATCATCAGGACTGGGACAAGTGGTTGCCGGAGTTCCGTCTGGCTCTTAACTCGGCAGTACATGAAACCACAGGCACAACTCCTGCCTTGTTAGCCTTAGGACGGAACCTGCAGGGACCAATGGAACGACTAGTTCACAAAGCCCTGTCCCCAAACACTCCTGCATATCAAACACTACATACATTCACCCAGTTGCGCAAAGAGGTTGAAAGACATGTTGGTTCGGCAAAAGCTAGACAAGCCAGATACTATAATGCACGGCGCAGAGATGTACACTTTGTAGCTGGTGATCTGGTCTGGGTTAGGTCGCATCCGCTGTCCAAAGCCTCAGCTAAGTTCTCTGCCAAGCTTGCGCCCAGATGGTCAGGGCCAGCCAAGATAGAGAAGAAGCTAGGTCCTGTAAATTACCTCGTTCGTTGGCAGACAGATAAGATACGGGTGGATACTGTAAATGTGGTAGACATGAAGCCCTATTATGGTCCCAATAAGCCGCTGGCTGGGGGGGGGGGAATGTAAAGGCCACATAGTTCTGCCTTTAAACTGCTGTTTTGTTGTTAAGTATGTGTGTAATGTAATGGCACATAACATAAATAAGTATACAGCAGGGATAAAAGTATCTTTTTCAATTAAGAGGATTGTGGACCGTATTGTAATGTGTGTGATTGTAAATGTTATAATTTGGGGCCGGCATAAAAAGGCGGAAGTGACGCGTGCACGGCGGCAAAACAAGGACTCAGGTACGAGGACGCCGGCCGGGATCTCTGTCCATGTGTGTGGAGCCGCGGAGCCTCTAAACTGTGGGATTACTGTTTCGTTTAGTCTTACGTTTGGGATTTACGAGGCGTGGATTCGCGGAGGATTTTGGAGCTGTGGATCATTGCCGGTCGGACTGAGATGGTGCATGCGGGCTCCGTGAGTAACAGGAGTTACGACTTCATCATTGACTAAACGGAAAACGGATAATGGGTTTGGGTGACGTCGGTCGCCGTGACTGAAGGGGGGTACCGAGAAGGACAATTATTCCTTGTTTTGTGTTGTTTGTGTTTGGGGGGAAAAGTTTTGTTTGGGAAGAGGGGGATCGGGTTAAGTTTGTTGTCAGTATCCGGTGTTTTACTTTCAGTTTCAAATTAAAATGCGGTACGGCGCAGCCAGAACTCTGGTATTTTTGCAGTCTCTTTTTTGATTATCAGCTGATAGCAGGTCCACCCGTGACTCAAACGCGTTGTAGCAATATTTTCCCTGAAGAAGAGGTTGAGTTGTTACATAGTGTGGAGGATATCATGAGGCCTTGAGGCAATCAGATGTAAAACACAATATTTATGAGTGTTTTAAGTTGTAAATCGGTCAGATTTGACCCGAACACGACAGGAAGGTTAAATGAGGCAAAGAATAAAAAGCAGACAGAACATAAGTAAATGGCTTCTATTTACCTCAAACTTGGTGTGTTTTCAAGGCTCCTGTCTGCTTCTCCAAACTGGGACAGACACAGTTTTACTAAATACTAGCTGGACTAGAGCTGCACATTATAATGTAAATGTTATAATCATAGTAACAACAAATGGAATGTCTGTATTTGGCTTAGCTCTCTTTGTTGTTATTACACTTTATGATCTACATGATTTATATGGCATTTTGGTCCTTTAGATTGTTAAAAATGTGCTTCACAAATCCCAGAAATTTGACTTAAGTGAAAAGGAGACATCATATGGGTGATCTTTACTCATAATAGTGAAGAAGGGAAGCTGTTGACTCGTGGTGGTGATTGTTGTGGATGTTTCACAGACGATGGAGGTGGCACTCCGGTTCAGGACGAACACACAGCGTCAGACGCAGAAGAAATGAGGAGCGACCGGCATCTCTCAGAGGTTTGTACTAGACCCTAACTCTTCACTGCACAGACAATCCATCCAAACAGTTTTAAATAGAATCACTTTTCACATTTATCTTCAGAGACTGTTTGGAGGAATGGCTCTGGACCTTTGAAAGTTCAGAGGATGTTGTATGATTTGTGTTCGTAAATGTCATAAGATGTGTGATTGATTTACTGAACAGTGGGGTTTGGTCTGAAGTGTCACCAAAAAGTTGCTGTCAGCTGATTGAACGAGAGATAAACAGAAGAGAAAATTAGAAGAGAAAGTTTTCTCAGATAAATTCTTCCTTGTTTGTTGTCATATTCAAACAGAAAACATGATAAATGTTGTTTTTTTTCCCGACACAAAGCTAGTGTTTGTGGTTTTAAACGTGGTCATGAATTTAAACATTGTATTTATCGTCTACACTGCATTAAACACAAACAGAACCTGTACAAACTCAAATATTGAGTCTAAATGAGAGGAAACTGCTGCAGCTATGAAATTAATGTTGAGAAAGATGGGAATAAACAGAAACAGTTGAATGTTTCCTGCTGCAGCTGTAGCTCCAGGATTTACTCTGATTTAGATTCAATATTAACAATGATCCAAGTTTAGAAAAGTCTGCTTCAAATACTTTTTATTTTTCAAATAGAGACAGGTTTTGTGTTTATTTTGACTTTTGTTTCATGTAAAAAATGAGATGTAATGTGGAAGTCTGGATTCAATCTGGAGGATAGTGCTTATGTGAAATGAAAACTACGCAGTTGTCTTCACTTTTTATTTATCAAACTGTTTTCAAACAGGATGAAGGCAGCAACGATGAGGCTCCTGCAGCGATGGAAACGAGCGGAGCGGCCAGCGACTCTGATGGAGAGACTCCAGCAAAAGAACAAAACGAAAACAGTGACAATGACACCAGAGAACGAGACGCGAGCAGCGACATCGAGACGCGAGAACAGGACAATAAAAGTGAGAGCGAGGACGAGTCTGCGGTAAAACGACGGTCGAGATCTTCAGAAGACGAGTCTCCGAACAAACGCAACACTTCTGACAACGAGGAGGAGGCGGCTTCACCGAAAAGGAGGCAGAGTTCATCAGACGTAGAAGAATCACATGAAGCAGAAAAGACGAGTAAAACGGCCGAAAACAGTGACTCAGAGTCAGAAAAACACGACAGTGACTCGGACACAGAGACGCCCAAAAAAACGTAAAAAAACAGAGATGGACTCAGACGAAGAGAAACAGAACGAAGACGAGGAAAAAACTTCCAAATCTGGGAAATGGAAAGCAGTGATGCAGTCGGACAGCGAGGACGAGGAGGGAGGAAGGACGAAGGCAGGAAGTGACGCGGAACAAGATGGAGGACCGAAGGACAACAGTGAAGATGAAGACGACAGGCCAGGTACGATTCAGAGATTATAAAGTGAAGTAAACAAAGAACAGTGGTATTTTCCTTTGTTTTTTTTCCTTTTTTGAATCACAATGTTCACTGTTGTTTTGTGCAGTTAAAAGAAAGAAGGCCATTTTGTCGGACAGTGAAGACGAGGACGAAGAAAAGGCAGACAAACCAGGTAAAAGAGCAAGAGATGTTCTATTGTAGCTAACGTAATATAAAGATAAAGAGTTCTGACAACTGAAAAAGCTCAAATGAAACCGGTCCAGAACTAACGTTAGCCTGCGTCTCCAGTGAAGAGGAGTCGTGCCGTGTCGGACGACGAGAACTCGGACAGCGACGCCTCCGTGGGCCCCGATAAGAGTCTGGCGGCCAAACTGAGGGAGCTGGGGTCGGCCAGCGAGGACGAGGACGAGGGGCCGAAGGTCACCGAAGGGGCAAAGAAGGACGAGAAGGCTCTGTTCGGCAGCGACAGCGAGTCCGGCGAAGACGAGGAGGAGTGAGTAAACACACTTGAGGCAGAATCTTTACACACACACTTTGAAATAAATCCTGCTCTGGAGCTAACTACTTCTGAATCCTAAGTCAGGACTGACATCTGCCTTCTGTGTGTCTCCAGGAAAATGATTGCAGATATTTTTGGTGAATCTGGAGACGAGGAAGAGGAGGAGTTCACGGTGAGTTCACTGTACTGCTCTGGAGCCAGAAATAAAGCAGCAGTGGAGTGGAATGGAACAGGTTTCAGTTGGATTTGAACAGGTTTCAGTTGGATTTAAACAGGTTTTAGTTAGATTTAAACAGGTTTTAGTTGGATTTGAACAGGTTTCAGTTGGATTTAAACAGGTTTTAGTTGGATTTAAACAGGTTTTAGTTGGATTTAAACAGGTTTCAGTTGGATTTAAACAGGTTTCAGTTGGATTTAAACAGGTTTTAGTTGGATTTGAACAGGTTTCAGGTGGATTTGAACAGGTTTCAGGTGGATTTGAACAGGTTTCAGTTGAATTTCAATAGGTTTTAGTTGGATTTAAACAGGTTTTAGTTGGATTTAAACAGGTTTCAGTTGAATTTCAATAGGTTTTAGTTGGATTTAAACAGGTTTTAGTTGGATTTAAACAGGTTTCAGTTGGATTTGAACAGGTTTCAGTTGGATTTGAACAGGTTTCAGTTGGATTTAAACAGGTTTTAGTTGAATTTCAATAGGTTTTAGTTGGATTTAAACAGGTTTTAGTTGGATTTAAACAGGTTTCAGTTGAATTTCAATAGGTTTTAGTTGGATTTAAACAGGTTTTAGTTGGATTTAAACAGGTTTCAGTTGGATTTGAACAGGTTTCAGTTGGATTTGAACAGGTTTCAGTTGGATTTGAACAGGTTTCAGTTGGATTTGAACAGGTTTCAGGTGGATTTGAACAGGTATTAGTTGGATTTGAACAGGTTTCAGGTGGATTTGAACAGGTTTCAGGTGGATTTGAACAGGTTTCAGTTGAATTTCAATAGGTTTTAGTTGGATTTGAACAGGTTTTAGTTGGATTTGGTCAGCTCGGTCTAAACCTAATGCAAGATTGAATCCCAGGCTTGGACACACACTTTCTCAATAAACATAACCAATCACAAAAAATAGAAGTTTTATTGATGCTAATGACTTGAAAAAGCTTTAACTTTGTAACACAATCCCAAATCACTAAATCTGGACTTTTAATTAATGAGGGATTCACTTTATATCAGCCGCTATATATATATATATATATATATATATATATATATATATATATATATATATATATATATATATATATATATATATATATATATAGGTCTAGTCCTGGTCTAGTTTCCAGCTGTGATCAGTACAGTTATAATTACAGTAAAAATGTGATGAAATGAGAATAACAAATATAAACAAATACACTGAGAGCTATTGAGTTTGTGTTTTTTCTGCAGGGTTTTAATCAAGAGGATCTGGAGCAAGAGAAGAAGGAGACGAAGCAGAAGAAGCAGCAGGTCGAGGAGGAGTCGGACTCAGACGAAGGAGTGGACCGCGGCGGACAAGAGTAAATCACTAATCAATAACTTAAACACATCAAACCGCTCTAACGCGTATGACTCTAGAATAAGGATCTTCTCGTTTCCAGCACGAGCTTCATGTCCGACTTCGACATCATGCTCGCTCGGAGGAAAGCCATGAACAGCAAGAAGAGACGGCACCGAGACGGAGGCACGTTCATCAGCGACGCCGACGACGTGGTCAGCGCCATGATCACCAAGATGAACGAGGCCGCGGAGGTCAGTGAACGCGACGCGGGGCTACGCCGGGGTACCGTCGAGGTCCGTGTTTTAAAGATGCTTTTGGGTGGGTTTTTGCAGGAGGATCGGACTCTGAACAGTCAGAAGAAGCCGGCGCTGAAGAAACTGACTCTGCTGCCTCAGGTCGTCATGCATCTGAAGAAGTAAGAGATTTAACAAATGAAAAGTGGAGAGAAGCCATCTGTTAAACCGGTCCGTTCACATTCACACTAAAAATCCAATCATTGTTAGATTTCTGGAGTTATCAGATTATTCATGTGACGGTGTAAACAATAATAACTGATGATGAGAAACGGGATTAACACTCCTAGATTCCTCCCCAATAATCTGATATCTTCATTCATGTAAACCTGTTAATCTGATTTATTCTGTTCGTTTACATCTGTGCATGATTAAACAAAACAGGAGGATAAAACACAACAAGCAGCAGTGTGTATAAACTCACAATAGCACGCTAACGCTAAGAATCCAATAATGGACTGTAACCAGGATTAACCCCTTTTCTGTGGGGCATTAAACACATCAGATCTGATTATTACAATGATCTGTTTACTCCCAGTTATCAGATTATTCTTGTCATGTAAACGGGCTCAGTGAATGCACCACGGCTCAGTGAATGCACCACGGCTCAGTGAATGCACCACGGCTCCTGCTCTGAACAGTGTCCCTCACTGACTGCTCTCTGAGACAAGTGTAGAACTGTGTCGGTCCAAGGAACAGTTTTATAATCCAGACAGTCCTGTTCCTGTCCTTAGACCAGGTCCAGACTCATGGAGACAGAGTTAGCCCGGTCTTAGACCGGGTCCAGACTCACGGAGACAGAGTTAGTCCGGTCTTAGACCGGGTCCAGACTCACGGAGACAGAGTTAGCCCGGTCTTAGACCGGGTCCAGACTCACGGAGACAGAGTTAGTCCGGTCTTAGACCGGGTCCAGACTCACGGAGACAGAGTTAGTCCGGTCTTAGACCGGGTCCAGACTCACGGAGACAGAGTTAGTCCGGTCTTAGACCGGGTCCAGACTCACGGAGACAGAGTTAGTCCGGTCTTAGACCAGGTCCAGACTCACGGAGACAGAGTTAGTCCGGTCTTAGACCAGGTCCAGACTCACGGAGACAGAGTTAGTCCGGTCTTAGACCGGGTCCAGACTCAGGAGACAGAGTTAGTCCGGTCTTAGACCAGGTCCAGACTCACGGAGACAGAGTTAGTCCGGTCTTAGACCAGGTCCAGACTCACGGAGACAGAGTTAGTCCGGTCTTAGACCGGGTCCAGACTCACGGAGACAGAGTTAGTCCGGTCTTAGACCGGGTCCAGACTCACGGAGACAGAGTTAGTCCGGTCTTAGACCGGGTCCAGACTCACGGAGACAGAGTTAGTCCGGTCTTAGACCGGGTCCAGACTCACGGAGACAGAGTTAGTCCGGTCTTAGACCGGGTCCAGACTCACGGAGACAGAGTTAGTCCGGTCTTAGACCGGGTCCAGACTCAGGAGACAGAGTTAGTCCGGTCCTAGACCGGGTCCAGACTCAGGAGACAGAGTTAGTCCGGTCTTAGACCGGGTCCAGACTCACGGAGACAGAGTTAGTCCGGTCTTAGACCGGGTCCAGACTCACGGAGACAGAGTTAGTCCGGTCTTAGACCAGGTCCAGACTCACGGAGACAGAGTTAGTCCGGTCTTAGACCAGGTCCAGACTCACGGAGACAGAGTTAGTCCGGTCTTAGACCAGGTCCAGACTCACGGAGACAGAGTTAGTCCGGTCTTAGACCAGGTCCAGACTCACGGAGACAGAGTTAGTCCGGTCTTAGACCGGGTCCAGACTCACGGAGACAGAGTTAGTCCGGTCTTAGACCGGGTCCAGACTCACGGAGACAGAGTTAGTCCGGTCTTAGACCGGGTCCAGACTCACGGAGACAGAGTTAGTCCGGTCTTAGACCGGGTCCAGACTCACGGAGACAGAGTTAGTCCGGTCTTAGACCGGGTCCAGACTCACGGAGACAGAGTTAGTCCGGTCTTAGACCGGGTCCAGACTCACGGAGACAGAGTTAGTCCGGTCTTAGACCGGGTCCAGACTCACGGAGACAGAGTTAGTCCGGTCCTAGACCGGGTCCAGACTCACGGAGACAGAGTTAGTCCGGTCTTAGACCGGGTCCAGACTCAGGAGACAGAGTTAGTCCGGTCCTAGACCGGGTCCAGACTCAGGAGACAGAGTTAGTCCGGTCTTAGACCGGGTCCAGACTCACGGAGACAGAGTTAGTCCGGTCTTAGACCAGGTCCAGACTCACGGAGACAGAGTTAGTCCGGTCTTAGACCAGGTCCAGACTCACGGAGACAGAGTTAGTCCAGTCTTAGACCAGGTCCAGACTCACGGAGACAGAGTTAGTCCAGTCTTAGACCAGGTCCAGACTCAGGAGACAGAGTTAGTCCGGTCTTAGACCAGGTCCAGACTCATGGAGGGCAGAGAGAAGAATGGTTTTCCGACCAAATCCAGTCTTGATTATGTCCACATTACTGTTCACTGTGATTTAAAACACTCACAATCAATAAAAATAAGTCCAGCATCAAAATAAACTCCTTCATTTTTAAGTTAAGCAACATCTTTTAGTCATTTTCTATTCATTTTTAATGTCTTACTGTTGGTATGACAGGTTTCTGATAAAATACCCAAAAGCCTTGTCTGAAAAGTGTAATTTAGGAGCATAATAATATAATTAATGTAAACCTTCTGTCTCGGTCTCATTCCATCAGATTCAGGTAAAACAGTTCAAAAGTGTATGTAATGAAAACGATCCTTATTCTGCCTTGAGTTTGATTCATTCATCAGATCCAAAGACAGAGTAAAATAAGTGTTTAAAAAAGAATGTAAATAACCCAGAGCGCTGTGTTTTCAGGCAGGACCTGAAGGAGACGTTCATCGACAGCGGAGTGATGTCGGCCATTAAAGAGTGGATCAGCCCTCTGCCCGACAAGTCTCTGCCGGCTCTGAGGATCAGAGAGGAGCTGCTCCGGATCCTGCAGGAGGTAACTCTCACCGGGCCCGTTCACACAAACAGAATAATCCCATAATTGTAATAATCAAATCCGACGCATTTACACAAACTTCAGAAACGCAATAATCGAAAAACCTTGGTTTACATGTTTCAGTCCGTTATTTAATTTCTTTTGGAAGTGAGACTCAAACTTCTGTTATTTTCAGAACATTTGGTCTTGTCTTGAACACGGCGACACCTGCGGTCTTAGCGTTAGCGTGCTAATGTGAGTTTATATGTATATAAAAGAACAAAATAAATCAGATTAACGGCTTTACACACATGAAGATAACAGAGTAACAGAGAAATAGGTGTGTGGGAAATCAGATGATCACCTGAATAATCTAATAACTCCAGAAATCTGATAATGAATGGATTTTTAGTGTGAATGTAAACAGGCTGAGTGTTTAGGCAGAAGAAATTAAATCAATTGTTATGTAATAAAATGTCTTTGCTTTCTTTCTTGCAGCTTCCCGGCGTGAGTCAGGAGACGCTCAAACACAGCGGCATCGGTCGAGCCGTCATGTTCCTCTACAAACACCCCAAAGAGTCTCGCACCAACAAAGACCTGGCTCTAAAGCTCATCAGTACGTACCCCACCTGATACTCTTTACTCTTTTTATCCACACCGTTTTTTTGTGATCGATCTGTGAGTTTCACGGCTCTGTGTTTCCAGACGAGTGGTCACGGCCGATCTTCGGTCTGACGTCGAATTATAAAGGAATGACGAGAGAAGAGCGACAGCAGCGAGACTTAGACCAGCAGATGCCTCAGAGACGGAGACTCAGGTACGAACCTCTGCTTTAAAAACGAGGCACTGAAGCTCCCACGAACAAACATAAAGACAGGTTTCAACAAAGATGGCACAATATTCTGTAATTAGTTGTAATTAGTTGTTATTTCTTTGTATCTGTTTGAGGCGGTTCTGTTCTCACTTTGCATTATTGACATTTTTCATCTCCCTGTTCTTAGTTTTATCACACGAAACTAAACTTATTTTCACAGCTGAACTTTTATCCATTTATACACTTTTCTTTGTTTGTGTGTTTCTTTTGTTTTGTTTCGGAGACAGTTTCACAGAGACTGAGTCGTCCAAAATCTTGTCCACACGTCAACTAAACCACGTCTGTTATAGCTTATATCAGTGGTTCTTAAACCCTGGAACTCTAAACTCATGTTATGATTAAATGACCTTTAAACAGATAACTACAAAAACTGAGTGTGTTTACATGCACTCGAGTATCCCAGTTATGAGCCTTATCTTAATTATGTGACAAACAGTAGTATTCTTGATTCACTGAATGGGACAAAAACCTGACCATGTCACTGACATGGCTTATTTATCAAAGTTTTAACTGAAGGACAAAGAAAAGCCCCAAAACATGTCCTGGTCATTGAATGGATTAAGCTATCTGAGCGTTGAACAAGGTTAATCAGACTGTACCTTATATTTATTCTTCTTGTTGTGAAAATGGAAAAAAAAATCAGGGACTGGAGCTTTAAGTGGCTGTTTACTGAAGCAATTGTTAAAAGTTTACACAAAAATGAGCTGTGTAATGCATGAAAGTGACCTAGTGTTGGACAAACTCTACTGCTTTTATGAAATATCACTTTGGTAAAAACAGAAGTTTTGAAATCACAGTAATAGCTTTTTTCTGTGTGTCACTCGACTCGGCTCACACACGCCCAGTTTACCGTCAGAAACTGGGATACATGCCACAGTATCCTGAGTGCTTTTGGAGTTCTGCAGGTAGCATATGGTGCTGCTAGGGCTGGGCGATAAATCTAAATAATTTGATTAATTTGAGTTTTTAATTTTGGACAACGTCAAAGCCATATCGCTGGATCAGTGTCGAAAGTCTGTGGAGACTCTGCAGACAATAAAAACTGTAATAATCGCAGAGAAAGTGTTATATTACCCTGAAGTGCTGTGGTTTAGAGAAGTGACCGGAAACTGAACTGAGACAGAGTCTAATGATTTATGCAAATTAGCACTTTGTGCAGTCGAAATTATATTAGTGTTTACATGCACCAAGACAAAAACAGGTTATGTTAAAAAACCTGATCGTAACCGAGAAACTCAGGTGCATGTTAACACACTCATTGTGGACTTTCTGGAGGATTTTTCTTTGAAATACTCTTCTCAGACCGGTACGTGACACCTAGATGTACTCAGTCTCTTATTATTTTCCACGTGAGGATTCTGAGGGAGACTGTTTCTCTGTTGTTTTTGGTTCTGGTCTCACAGTCAGCCTCAGAAAGTGGAGAGAGCTCCGGAGCCGGACGTCTTCTCTCCTCTGAACAGGTTCCACTGTAAACCGCTGCATGTACCGCTCTGTGGCTCCAGATCACAGTAGAATAAAGCATCGTGTGAACACTCATGCACACTTCACAAACAGAAATATAGAAAGACAAGTTAAAGACAGTCTTTATTACATTAAAACAGTATTTAATATTTATCTTGGATCTAAATGGTAAATTTGTAAGTTTTTTGGAAATGTTTGTGAGCAATATATGGTACTTTAAAAAAAATTATACAATATTTAGAATAATATATGCTGTATTTATGTTCGATTTTTAAATGTGTTTGATTTCATTAGTTGGATTTGAGCATGTTTTAGTTGGCTAGTGTGACTCACGCACGTTATCTGAGCATTACAGTTGTTATTAGCCCTGTTATTATCTGTGTGTTACAGTTGTTATTAGCCCTGTTATTATCTGTGCGTTACAGTTATGATTAGCCCTGTTATTATCTGTGTATTAGTTGTTATTAGCCCTGTTATTATCTGTGTGTTACAGTTATTAGCCCTGTTATTATCTGTGCATTAGTTATTAGCCCTGTTATTATCTGAGCATTACAGTTATTATTAGCCCTGTTATTATCTGTGTGTTACAGTTATGATTAGCCCTGTTATCTGTCTATTACAGTTGTTATTAGCCCTGTTATTATCTGTGTGTTACAGTTATTAGCCCTGTTATTATCTGAGCATTACAGTTGTTATTAGCCCTGTTATTACCTGTGCATTAGTTGTTATTAGCCCTGTTATTATCTGTGTATTACCGTTGTTATTAGCCCTGTTATTATCTGTGCATTAGTTGTTATTAGCCCTGTTATTATCTGTGCGTTACAGTTATTAGCCCTGTTATTATCTGTGCATTACAGTTGTTATTAGCCCTGTTATTATCTGTGCATTAGTTGTTATTAGCCCTGTTATTATCTGTGCATTACCGTTGTTATTAGCCCTGTTATTATCTGTGCATTACAGTTGTTATTAGCCCTGTTATTGTGCGTTGCTGTGACTAACTGCTGCAGGTTGTTAATAACAGCACGTTTCTGCTCGGAGTGGGGCTGAGACCAGACTCTGGTGTGTTCTGACGCATGCGTCCGCCTCGTTAGATCCTGACGTGAACGCCGTGTGCTTCTGTGTTTTCAGTTCTGGAGGTCAGACGCCTCGACGAGACCTGGAGAAACAGCTGACGGGAGAAGAAAAGTGAGTTCAGCAGTTCTCAACTCAACTCTCAAACCCTCAATATCTGAACAATAGAGTCTGAAAGAAAGAAAACCAGAGCAGACGTTTCTGGTTCTAGTCTGTCTTTAAAGGTCTGACAGAGTAGGTCTAAATGTCTTCAGTTAAAGATTCTAATCCATCACATAAAAAGATGGCTGTAGTTGATGTCTAATATTGCCTATGAACATCATTTCAATTACTTTTCATTTTCTTTTTTATTTTTTATTTATTTACTCTATTACTGTATTTACTTATTTGTAGGTTCTGCTTTTTTAAATTATGTTTTTATTTATTTATATAACACAATTGTTCTGTGAATGTTTCTCGCATTTTCAAAATATCTTTAAAAATATAAATACAGGTTCCTTTTTAATTGAAACCCCTTTGTGTGTTTAAGCCCCTCCCCCTAAACCTGCACTGATTGGTCAGGTTTAGTTTAGTCTGTTTGGTTTAGTCCTGGTTTTGTTTGGGTCCTGGTTTAGTCCAGTTCTAGACTTGGTTTTGGGTTTAAGCGCCGGAGACTAATCTGTCTTCTTTTGTCCCTCAGAGCTCTTCGTCCTGGAGACCCCGGGTTCTGCGCCCGAGCTCGAGTCCCGATGCCGTCCAACAAAGACTACGTGGTTCGACCGAAGTGGAACGTGGAGATGGAGTCCAGCAGGGTCAGTCCAGAGTCCCGCACCTGTCCCACACCTGTCCTACACCTGTCCAACACCTGTCCCACACCTGTCCCGCACCTGTCCAACACCTGTCCCACGCCTGTCCCACGCCTGTCCCACACCTGTCCAACACCTGTCCAACACCTGTCCTACACCTGTCCCACGCCTGTCCAGCACCTGTCCCACACCTGTCCAACACCTGTCCCACGCCTGTCCAGCACCTGTCCCACGCCTGTCCAACACCTGTCCCACACCTGTCCCACGCCTGTCCAGCACCTGTCCCACGCCTGTCCCACACCTGTCCAACGCCTGTCCCACGCCTGTCCTACACCTGTCCTACACCTGTCCCACGCCTGTCCAGCACCTGTCCTACACCTGTCCAGCGCCTGTCCCACACCTGTCCAACACCTGTCCCACGCCTGTCCAGCACCTGTCCTACACCTGTCCAGCACCTGTCCCGCACCTGTCCCACGCCTGTCCCGCACCTGTCCCACGCCTGTCCCACGCCTGTCCTACACCTGTCCAGCACCTGTCCCGCGCCTGTCCCACGCCTGTCCAGCACCTGTCCCGCACCTGTCCCACGCCTGTCCTACACCTGTCCAGCACCTGTCCAGCACCTGTCCTACACCTGTCCAGCACCTGTCCAACACCTGTCCAACACCTGTCCAACACCTGTCCCACACCTGTCCAGCACCTGTCCCACGCCTGTCCCACACCTGTCCCACACCTTTCCCACACCTGTCCCACGCCTGTCCAGCACCTGTCCCACACCTGTCCCACGCCTGTCCAGCACCTGTCCCACGCCTGTCCAGCACCGGTTAATTTTACCTTCCTTCATAAAGAAACGCTCCGCTCTGATTGGTCCTCTGTAGTAAACGCTCTGATTGGTCCTCTGTAGTAAACGCTCCGCTCTGATTGGTCCTCTGTAGTAAGTGCTCCGCTCTGATTGGTCCTCTGTAGTAAACGCTCTGATTGGTCCTCTGTAGTAAACGCTCCGCTCTGATTGGTCCTCTGTAGTAAACGCTCCGCTCTGATTGGTCCTCTGTAGTAAACGCTCCGCTCTGATTGGTCCTCTGCAGTAAACGCTCCGCTCTGATTGGTCCTCTGTAGTAAACGCTCCGCTCTGATTGGTCCTCTGCAGTAAACGCTCCGCTCTGATTGGTCCTCTGTAGTAAACGCTCCGCTCTGATTGGTCCTCTGCAGTAAACGCTCCGCTCTGATTGGTCCTCTGTAGTAAACGCTCCGCTCTGATTGGTCCTCTGTAGAGCTCTAAGAAAGGCCTGAGTTTGCTGGAGAAGCACAAGCGGCGTTTTGCGGAGCAGAGGAAACTGGGCCGACCTCAGGGAGCCGTGAAGATCAGCATCGAGGGAAACCGAATGCCCCTGTAGTGCCCCCTGGAGGGCAGTAAGTGAGCTGCATGGAGTGTCAGGGTTAAAGCATGAGTTTGATCTGGAGTCGGTCGCAGGGCTAACACGAGATGGACAGTTTAGATTGACCCTGAACGTGCATGTGTTTGGACGCTGAAAGAACAGGTTATAGATAATCTGCATTTTGGGAACCGCAAGAATATTTATGGAATGATTACTTCAGTTTCTCAAGATTAACAGCAAAAATCATCAGTGGCTGTAAATGTGACAAAAACACTCTGCTTCATTAACAAAGTGACGTAGATTTGGGTGTGATCCACCTAGAACCTGTTCAGATCCACCTAGAACCTGTTCAGATCCACCTAGAACCAGTTTAGATCCACCTAGAGCCTGTTCAGATCCACCTAGAACATGTTCAGATCCACCTAGAACCTGTTCAGATCCACCTAGAACCAGTTTAGATCCACCTAGAGCCTGTTCAGATCCACCTAGAACCTGTTCAGATCCACCTAGAACCTGTTCAGATCCACCTAGAACCAGTTTAGATCCACCTAGAGCCTGTTCAGATCCACCTAGAACCTGTTCAGATCCACCTAGAACCTGTTCAGATCCACCTAGAACCTGTTCAGATCCACCTAGAACCTGTTCAGATCCACCTAGAACCTGTTCAGATCCACCTAGAACCTGTTCAGATCCACCTAGAACCTGTTCAGATCCACCTAGAACCTGTTCAGATCCACCTAGAACCTGTTAAGATCCACCTAGAACCAGTTCAGATCCTCCTAGAACCAGTGTTGGTTTATGTTCTGTGAATGGGACTCGTGGCATTTTTAACTCTTATAAATGGCTGACCACAGACTCCTCGCTTCGTTCTCGTCGTGTTTTACTTTTTTCTCCAGATTAAAGCTGTTGTTCTGTCTGTTTTCTCAGGGTCCGGTGAAGAAGGGCCTGTCCCGCGTCGACAAACAGATGCGTAGATTCGCAGACATCCGTCGTTTAACGAAGACGGGACACGCCGTTAAAATCAGCGTTGAGGGAAACAAGATGCCGCTCTGATTTACTTTAGGATTTATTCACTTTTTTTCTTTTTAATGTTTTTGTTTTTGGGTGAAAATGTCTACTGTTGAGAAATCAGTGGAATAAACAAATGTAAATGTAGAGCCACACTGTGTTTTCTGATTCATTTTAACATCCACACCGATCTGATCCATCTAAAACCTGTTCAGGTCCATCTAAAACCTGTTCAGGTCCATCTAAAACCTGTTCAGGTCCATCTAAAACCTGTTCAGATCCATCTAAAACCTGTTCTGATCCATCTAAAACCTGTTCAGATCCATCTAAAACCTGTTCTGATCCATCTAAAACCTGTTCTGATCCATCTAAAACCTGTTCAAATCCATCTAAAACCTGTTCTGATCCATCTAAAACCTGTTCAGGTCCATCTAAAACCTGTTCAGGTCCACCTAAAACCTGTTCAGGTCCATCTAAAACCTGTTCAGGTCCATCTAAAACCTGTTCTGATCCATCTAAAACCTGTTCAGGTCCATCTAAAACCTGTTCAGGTCCACCTAAAACCTGTTCAGGTCCATCTAAAACCTGTTCAGGTCCATCTAAAACCTGTTCTGATCCATCTAAAACCTGTTCAGATCCATCTAAAACCTGTTCTGATCCATCTAAAACCTGTTCAGATCCATCTAAAACCTGTTCTGATCCATCTAAAACCTGTTCTGATCCATCTAAAACCTGTTCAGATCCATCTAAAACCTGTTCTGATCCATCTAAAACCTGTTCTGATCCATCTAAAACCTGTTCAGGTCCATCTAAAACCTGTTCAGGTCCACCTAAAACCTGTTCAGGTCCATCTAAAACCTGTTCAGGTCCATCTAAAACCTGTTCTGATCCATCTAAAACCTGTTCAGATCCATCTAAAACCTGTTCTGATCCATCTAAAACCTGTTCAGGTCCATCTAAAACCTGTTCAGGTCCATCTAAAACCTGTTCAGGTCCATCTAAAACCTGTTCAGATCCATCTAAAACCTGTTCTGATCCATCTAAAACCTGTTCTGATCCATCTAAAACCTATTCAGGTCCATCTAAAACCTGTTCTGATCCATCTAAAACCTGTTCAGGTCCATCTAAAACCTGTTCAGGTCCATCTAAAACCTGTTCAGGTCCATCTAGGTGGATTGTGATTGGTTGTGTTTTGGTCCAGTTCCATTCAGAGGTATTTTAATCGTTGCTTATTTGTTCTTTCTCCTTGAAATCATACTTGAATCAAAAGAGACCAGATTTGTTCTTTTGAAAGAGAAGAAAATGAATTATTGTGGTAGGACGGGCAAATAGTTTTATATTTGTAGTAAAAACACAGCCACACAGAGAATCTGTGAACGTTTATTTAGTCAAACTTAAAGCAATAAAAAGCATCAGGGTTGTTAGCTGTACATGGATCAGCCAAAACATTACGACCACGTTCTGAAGCTTGAGTCGAAATCCTGTCACATGATCGTGTCACGTGACCCATGTCGAAGCGGCGGTCAGATCTGAGGAGCGGGGGGCGTGGCTCTGCAGGAGGAAGCTGATTGGCTGCTGCTTAAGTGGCTTTGTTCAGAATTATACTGAAAATACAAGAAAATTTCTTTTACAAACTCATCTTTGTTTTTGTTCCAGATTTTTTATGTGGCACTGGTTTTTGTAGCTGTACCTGTGCAGAGGGCGGGGCTTAGCTGGAAAGGGGGCGAGCTCTATCCTCTGTTGCCAGGGAGACGGCCTGTTCCGATCCGGTCGATTGGAGGAGGACCGAGCCGTCGCCGTGGCAACTCTGTAGTTTTACTGAGACAGAGAAACAAGAGTTAGTCCAGACTTGGTTCAGTCTTTGTCTAGTCCTGGTTCAGACTCGGTCCCAGTCCGGTCCAGACCTGGTTTTGCCGGAGCCCGGGTTGGTCTCCATGTTGCTGGAGGAGAGTCGGTCGAGTGGAGCGCTGTTTCCGCTGAATCCTCTCTTCCTCTTCGGCTCCATGACATCATTCTCCTTCCTGTGCAGATAGTCCAATCGCAGCAGCTTCTCCGTTAGCCCCTCCCCCTCCTTTACAGAGTCCAGTCTGGACCAGGGTCCGGACCAGGGTCTGGACTGAACCACCTTCTGAACGCTCAACACAGGACCTGCTCTGGACTGAGACATAGACAGAAAAAACAAAAGGTAAAACATGTTGAACAATAAGAACCAGATAAGACCAAGTCACGACCAGAACCAGAAGTCAAAGAAGTCCAAGACCAAGTCCAGACTCATGGAGGTCAGTGTTTGGTGAAGGAGGCAGAGTTAGAATAAGATTTTTAATTCAAAATAAAAAGGTTTAGGTTTTCATTAACGTCCAAAATAGTCGGCTGGTCTTGGCTGGTCTTGGCTGGTCTTGGCTGGTCTTGGCTGGTCTTGGCTGGTCTGGACTGGTCTTGGCTGGTCTGGACTGGTCTTGGCTGGTCTTGGCTGGTCTTGGTTGGTCTTGGCTGGTCTGGACTGGTCTTGGTTGGTCTTGGCTGGTCTTGGCTGGGCTGGACTGGTCTTGGCTGGTCTGGGCTGGTCTTGGCTGGTCTGGGCTGGTCTGGACTGGTCTTGGCTGGTCTGGACTGGTCTTGGCTGGTCTTGGCTGGTCTTGGTTGGTCTTGGCTGGTCTGGACTGGTCTTGGCTGGTCTGGGCTGGTCTGGACTGGTCTTGGCTGGTCTGGACTGGTCTTGGCTGGTCTGGGCTGGTCTTGGCTGGTCTGGGCTGGTCTGGACTGGTCTTGGCTGGTCTTGGCTGGGCTGGACTGGTCTTGGCTGGTCTGGACTGGTCTTGGCTGGTCTGGGCTGGTCTGGACTGGTCTTGGCTGGTCTGGACTGGTCTTGGCTAGACTAAGACTTTTACACAATACTCTAAAGACCAGTCTTGAACAGCAGTGGTGATACCGCCTTGTGCCACTAGAGGGAGCGAGAGGATTCTTAATATCTGACTTCATATTTCTCTCTTTTCATTTATTGACCTTTGACCTAAGCACTTTGACCCAGACAGACTCCTCCAGCTCTCACAGAGTGTGTCCAGGCTGCGATGGGAAGCTTGTTTTTGCTCAGCGCCGGTTGTTTTCCTTCGTCCAGACTCGCAGCGAGGGTCAGTGACTTCCTGTGAGTCATGTGACCGCTCAGATCATCAGGTTTCATCAGGTCCAGACCGAGACCCGAGACTCTGAGTCCGGGACGTCCTCAGTCCCAGGTCTTGAGACTCTAGACTCAGAGGCAGACTAAACACTCACTGCGAGGGTTTAACAGACTGAACCTGATATTTTTATTCTTCTTGTTGTGAAAATGGTTTAAATCTAAATATTTTATTGTAAAATCAATAATTAGTGTAAAAACAGTCTTTCTGATCCATCTCCTGTTTATTGTAAGTGATTGTAATAGATGAGAACCTCTATTCAGGAACAGAAAACCTTGGACAATCACATGCTCCAAAAAGGAGCGCTCCCATTGGTCGACACTTGTCACATGACGTTCCAGGAAGTTTAATAGCTGCAGATAAAGTGTATTTTCAGCTGAATATGTCTTTTAACAGAGAAACAGCTGAAAAAAGAAAAGCATCAACAGAGAAAAGGGAGGCAACGTAAAACACAGATAAATACTGTCAATTCAATCACGTAATGTTTAACGAGGAGGAGATAATTGTCGTCCTGACGCTGAAGTCACAGCTAAGCTAACGCTAAACTCTAAACTTCAGTTTGGTCAAATGGATTAGTATTTTGGAGGAAACACTGGTCTGGTTTTATTTTTTAATGAAAGAGAAGCTGGAGAGGTTTTGGAGGAGAGTGGAGTCTGAGACCTGTTCATGTCGGGGCCCGAGGCTGAGGCCCTGGACACTCTGCAGAAAAGTGAAGGACGTCAGACACAAGAACAACACACAGACTCCGACCTGCATCTGAAACGAGAACACACTTCAGCTGCTTCTTCACATCAGTCCACTCCAAGAGTCAGAAGAGAAAGCAGAAATAATCTCAGTCCAACAGTCGTTTACAGAGGTGCACAATATTTAAATTCATAAATAATATTAGTGTAATGCTTCCTTTACATTCATTAAACATTTAGTAAAATCTCTGCTCAAATCATTTCTGTTTAAAATAAACCACTACTGCCTCAACATTTAAACCTCTTTAAATACATCTGAAATGATCAAATTTCATTATTTATTTATTCAATGAACAGAGCAAATACAAACAAACATATTAACGATTATTAATAATGAAAAGGAGCAGAAAGAAGTTTAAAATAATGATTTATGGATCAAAATCAAACTTTCTTCCAGTGTTTTGAAAAAAAGGTATCGCAAATTCATCATTAATAACAGTTGTAATAACATTAAGGTCTTCCTGGTCTAGTCCTGGTCTAGTCCTGGTCTAGTTCTGTTCTAGTCCTGGTCTAGTCCTGGTCTAGTTCTGGTCTAGTCCTGGTCTAGTTCTGTTCTAGTCCTGGTCTAGTTCTGGTCTAGTTCTGGTCTAGTCCTGGTCTAGTCCTGGTCTAGTCCTGGTCTAGTCCTGGTCTAGTCCTGGTCTAGTTCTGGTCTAGTCCTGGTCTAGTTCTGGTCTAGTCCAGGTCTAGTCCTGCTCTAGTCCTGGTCTAGTCCTGGTCTAGTCCTGCTCTAGTCCTGGTCTAGTCCTGGTCTAGTCCAGGTCTAGTCCTGCTCTAGTCCTGTTCTAGTCCTGCTCTAGTCCTGCTCTAGTCCTGCTCTAGTCCTGGTTTAGTCCTGGTCTAGTTCTGGTCTAGTCCTGGTCTAGTTCTGGTCTAGTCCTGGTTTAGACCTGGTCTAGTCCTGGTCTAGTGCTGGTCTAGTCCTGTTCTAGTCCTGGTTTAGTCCTGGTCTAGTCCTGGTCTAGTTCTGGTCTAGTCCTGGTCTAGTTCTGGTCTAGTCCTGGTCTAGTGCTGGTCTAGTCCTGTTCTAGTCCTGGTTTAGTCCTGTTCTAGTCCTGGTCAAGTTCTGGTCTAGTCCTGGTCTAGTTCTGGTCTAGTTCTGGTCTAGTCCTGG
>JAWCTZ010000161.1:0-69811 GCA_036850595.1 Rhyacichthys aspro | reverse complement strand
AGCAGGTATCCAAACCCTTCAGAGAGTTAACTAATTATTCACAAGTTGACAACAAATCCACTGGTCCCCACATAGCTTTGTAAAAAAAGATTAGCGCTACAGACTGAATTTGATCTTCTTGCTTCAATGGAAGTAGAGGAGAAATATTTAAAATCAAGACAAAACTATTACGAACATGGAGAATGAGCAGGTAGAAGACTCTCCCACCGTCTGCGTCAATACTCAGCTGTCAATTTCATGAAGGCAATAGAAACAATGGAGGGAGAAATTAAAGTTGATCCAAAAGACATAAATGATCAATTTAAATGTTTTTATTCTTCTCTATACTTATCAGAGTGGTCCCAGGATAACAATTTTCTTGAAAATATCCATTTCCACCATAACTAATAAAGATATGGTCAACCATGAGCAGCCAATATCTGAAGTTGAATTGGACAGACAGAGAAACAGTAAAGCATCAGGGCATCGGCTACCTGATTGATTTTTATAAAGTATTCGCCACTATATTCTCAGTTTACAGAGAGTGTCTTAGACAAAAGAAACTTCCTACTTCTATTACTCAAGCCATAATCTCAGTGCTACCCAAAAAAAAAACAAGGACCCCACCAAATGCGAGTCTTACAGTCCAATAAGCCTACTTACATCTGACTATAAAATACTTACAAAAATCCTTGCCATCAGATTGGAATCTATAGTGCAATGATTATACATACGGATCAGACCGTATGACTAGACCACTCTTATGGTTAGACTCTTAGACTTATACTTATTCTAACTCCAATCACAGATGACTTTGAACGATGGTCTACTCTCCCTTTATCCCTTGCTGGTCGCATTAACTCAGTACAGACATGTCATCCTACCCAAAATCTTATTACAGTCCCAATTTTTCTCCCTAAATCATATTTTAAGGAACTTGATAAAGTTATTAACACATTTATTTGGAATAAGTATGTCGTAAATTGGTTCTTGAAGGGCAAGGAAAATGGTTGATAATGTAAGAGAATTGCGTACCGCTTAGAGCTAAGAAGTATTGGAGCACATAGATGGACAGCAGAGACTCTGTCTGGATGACTTAATTTTGAGAAGTTTATTACCTGTACAGGACCAGAGACAGTTGAATACACTCAACACACCCCCTCGTGAAGATATAGATCTGATCCATGCTTTCATAGGACTGAGATTATAAAGCCTAATAGAAGGTCAGAGCACAAACAATGCAGTAAAAAAAAGATGTTGTTCAGTTGATAGGGCTCGAGGTTGGAGACTTGTTATCCTACAGATGTCTGAGTCTATCTGTTGACAGAGACAAAGGTTCAAGGTATAATAACCGTACAATAGATCCAAAATTCTCCAACAGATCCTTCCTCTGTAAACCCTTTACAAGTGGTTTTAAACTTAAATAAACGCCTAAAGAGAATTTTACCATGAAAGCATACTCAGACCCTTACTTTTAATCAACACACATCAATAAATCCATGTTCAATCATTTCCATGACAATGAGCAAATAGCAATTACTAGCAAATAGCAATTACCAGTGTGAAACAGTATTTTCTTATGTGCTGTATTAATGGATTTAAAATGACCCTAACCCAGGGCCGCACCCAAACATCTTCAGAAACAAGGACATTAAAATGGTCACAAAATCTTGATGCAATCGAGTTATTAATTAAAAGAACAGTCCATTTCTTCTTGCATCAGTGCAGTGGAACAGGGTAATGTGGGGGCAAAGGCAAATGTCCATTTGGTCATCCAAGGAGGGGTAAGCAAGTGTTCATTGTGAAAAGGGGACAAGGATTCAGGGGCATTGGCAGGGGCAAAGAATCCATGTGGTTTTCAGTGGAGAAGTATCCAAGTGTGTTTGTTCACGAGGCCTCTAAAGGTCATGGGTGCACACCCATGCCTTAACCTTATCGTAACATAGGATTATTATGCCCGATACGACGAGGTCCCTAATTGATCTCCAAGTGAAAACATTTTGTTTACTACTTTTATTATTTGCATTATTTTTAGACCTGAAAGTTTTGCTTATTCTATATACCTACGTCAATTAATTTTATTTGAAATGAACACTATTGCAATTTCACCAGACACACGTTATCAATAAGTAAAGCTTACTGATAGCTATATGGAATGTAACTAAACCACCTCCCTATGCTCGGTAAAATACACAAAACTTAATCCACACCTATAATGCAGTTTCCACAGAAAAATAAGAGCAGCATTTGTTCAAATTACTCTACATGTTCCTCCTTGAGTAGCAAGTGGAAGGTTTAATATTTTACTTGTCATTCTGTATCATAGGTTACTTTGTCTGCAGCAGTAAGTTTACACATTAATGGGGTGTGTGAGGCCGCAATCTTTAAATTCTTTATCTTAGAATTAAATAATCTAAAAGGCATGTACCATAAGGCTGGTCATACAGGATTCAGCTGTAAGCCTCCACACCCCTGCACTGTCAGGGAGCAGGACCAGCACTTTTCCAAGTTCTATGAACGGTCCGCTCCTGCCCCTGGAAACAGAGATACATTTAGCTTAATATTGTTTAGGTAACCAGGTAGCTTTTATTTTTTAACATGTGTAGTACTGTTCAGCAATAGTTGATTACAACATTTACTTTTACTTACTAGTTCTTGTAGATTTATTTCTAACCACTTCTGAACCATTGACACTTACCCAGTGAATGCATTAAAACTTGTTTTAATGCATTCACATTGATATTGAACAGCTGCAGATGAGAGGAAAACCAAAACCAGTTAAGATGTTTTGAAACAACAAAATGATGTTGTGTCAAATATGTAGGCAGCAACAGTAAACATATTAGCATGGAAATATATGAGATAACTTACCACACTTACTGACAGGTTAGGATTAATGTCCATGTGCAAATTTCTATGCCCTTCTAGATTAAATATGAGTCTGTCTTTAGTGTAAATACTGAACCTCTTACTTATCTCCCACTCTGCTATCCACCTGACCATCAGCACGCAGATCTGATTCCCATGAGCCAAAGTTAACCTGTAAAAGTTATTCCTCATGTTGGTTGGATAAACCAGAGGGTGCATTACCAAACTATTGCAGTACAGTGGATCAACAAGCTCCATAGGTTCACACAAACACAAAACAGGAAATAGACACCAATCAAGCAGCACATGAGACTAAAATGATTTTCTCTGCATTCCTTTAACCTTCCTCTTATACAACTTTTAATTGGTGACAGATAACCTTATCTTTAAGAATATAGTTTACGATCCTTATGGCTTTTTTTAAGAGACATACTCATTAAGTTAACTGTTTGTGTATGGTAGCACAAGCTTGTAAATCTATAGCTGATAGGGAATTTTCTAATCGCCCAGGAGTTGAATGGAATTAAAGCAAATGATGGACTGCCGAGACTCTGGGTCAATGAGGCCTACTTTTTTGTAGACATACAGAAAAGGTCTGTTTTGAGTATCTAGTGTCCAGCTGCTAATGCAGCTAAAGGAGGACTAAGACTTTCAAAGTTGTGCCCCCAAACCATTAAGTCACGTTTCAGTTCCTGTGTTAGTGGCTAAATGAGCAGTTTCGTCATCTTCAATGCATTTTATTTATTTATTTAATGTAATTATTGACGGGTTTCTCATCTTGTTATATTGCTACGGCAGATTTATCTGTGCATGGGTTTTCTCTTCATATGTCAAAACATTTTTTGACATATGGCCTGTACTCATTCACATGGTTCTGTGTGAATTCAGTTAGACTGGCATTGAATGTAAAATTGTAGCATCTACATTTAAGCACAATTTTTTTTTTTTTTAGATTTGCTTTAGAAGAGTGAGCTATTCAACTGTTACTTTAAATAATATTGTTTTACTAAAAAATCAAATAAAAAAAACAAAAAAAACACTTTATTAATCCCCTAGGGGAAATTCAATCTTGGTGCTCTTCTAATCTTCATCTGCAATAAGACTGATTATACACTCTTATGGCGGTCGGGAAGAAGGAGTTCTTGTGGCGTTCTGTCCTGCAGCTCACTGTGGCTTGTAACATGGCTGATATGAAGAGGGCATCAGGATGCTGGGTCTGTAACCTGGAAACAGCTCCACTGATGATGTCACAGGTAGTGTCTGGTACAGCTCTTGGTTGAATATAAACTGTAACCACGACGGCATGTGAGAGCTCTCTTGGCACATAGTATGGTCTCAGGCCCTTAGCAACAAGTTCAGCATCTTGACAACAGATCTTCTCCTGTGATCCTCCTCTACTGTGATATGTCCTGGACAGCACCATCGGTTGTTTACATATACAACAAGTCCTCCTCCTTTTCCCCTCCCACTTGAGGTATCTCTATCTGCTCTGATCAGTGTGAATCCATTTAAGTTTAAGTTACTTTTCTTGTATAAACACTCCTGGTTGTGGTATCCATCAGAGATAATGAAGAAAAATATGAGGAATAGCAAAAACAAAAAAAAATACAACAAAATGTAGAAAAATTGTTCAAAATTACATGACAACTTGAAGAGCTCCCAAACTTGCTTCAATCTACGGAATGCACATCATTTGAAGTAAGCAGTACAAATTAATTTAAAGTAGCATTGGCAGAAGTCATTGTAGGTGGTTGCAGATGAAAAAATTGCAGAAAATGTCTGAAATTTGCAGAATTAAACTGAAATTTGCAAAAGAAATCTAAATTTGTCAAAAAGAAGCTATAAAAGGCAGAATTCCCAAAAGTAATAGCATAAATGTCCCAGAATTAAGACACGTTTTATAGTTTGAACAATGAAATTCAGTTCAAATTCACCAAAACTGTGGAATAATAATAATAAAGACACACAAGAACTATAGAGACTAATGAGAGTGTTTGTCTACTGATTAGTTTGTCTACTTATTATTAGACATTTGGTGACATCGAGTGGTGTCTTCATAGCAGACCTTGCTCTAAACTAAAAAGATACACAACTCAATAGCTGAACTCATGTAATAGAAACTGTTTAAAAAAAATAAAAAATAATGTTTTAATTTAGTAATTCAAGAAATAAAAACAAGTAGTTAAAAGTAAATGTCAGAGTCTAGGAGTGGAATTGAGAGCCAGTGTCAGGTACCATGTGTCCAAGGCGAGCAGCACCCCTCGTGCAGCAGCAGAATAGAAAAAAAACAGTACCACAGCCAGTCAGGCAGGGGTGATTCTAGGGTCAGAGCATTAGGGGTGCTGAGCACCCAATGAGCTCCACCCTATGAGTGCCTGTGGTTTAATCTCAGTAGTACTCATTTCCTGACATTTACTCTTCTCCTTCTTCCACTCAATTCAAATGAACCTGAGTCGTCATTACTATCAGAAACACAGTCTATAAAGCTCTTATGAAAGTGATGTGCCTCCTGTTATATCAACAGTCATCTTCCAATTATTTACAAATGGCCACCTCTAACCTACTTGGTTGCACACCTATCTGAACTTTTATAAATCAATATAAGTCATTAATCGTTAATAATAAGACAAGTTTCACCCAAAGAGCAAAACAAAAAGGTAAAACAAAAAAGTCATAAAAATCCAGATTATTTACTGTTGATAGTTGACAGAGCTATACACAATATATGTGTTTGTTACATTTTCTGTTTATTATTTACAAATGGCCACCTCTAACCTACTTGCACATCTGTCTGAACTTTTATACACCAATGTAAGTCATCAATAATTAAAACAAAACATAAATAAAACAAGCTTCACATCAAGAGCAAAAAAGGTAAAACCAAAAAGTCCCCCAAATCCAGATTATTTACCCAGGTCTTGAAAATATTTAGAAGTTATAGATATAAAAAGAAATCTTTGAAAGTACTTCCCCTGAATTCAGCTCTGGTTCAGGTCTTGGTAAAAAAACAAACAAACAAACAAAAACATGAATAAATACAGCAAAAGAAAAATATTTATTAACTTTATTTTATTGTCTAGTTTGATAGTCAGACACACACAACTGAGAAAGAACTAAAATAAATCTAGGAATAAATAAAAACTGCCTATGTGCAGCAGCCACACTTAATGTTTTCACACATAGTGGTGGTATACAGTGATATGTCGTTTCGTTTTTCAGCTCGTACACACGTTTGTTTTCACTCTGGTCCAAACATCGCAGCACTGGTAAAGCTTCGTGTTTCCATGACGACTGACCGGGAAAAGACGCCCGTAGCATCATGTTTACTATTACATGACTCCCGATTCTTAAAATTAGTATATAAAGTAATTCTAAACTTTAAAAACAGAGACACACATACGCAGTACACAGGTAGGCTGGTTATTTGGTTATTTGTAGCGGCTCTTTTTGTTTCGGATCGCTGCAGTTCGACTGTAGCCGTGCTAACAGCGCTAAAGGAGCTAATACAGCTAACGGTGCTAACTGAGCTAACTGGTAAACGGTGCCAGGACTCTAGTAACGTTACTCACCGATTTGGTATCGGAAGCAGAACAACTCTAAAAGGAAACAAGAGTAAGACAGCGTAGTGAGAAGAGGATGATAGGGGGTGTTTTTATTTTCATTGTTAAAATATAAATTTAAACCAAAAACTATGGATTATATTTTGGACATTTTCTAAGCCTGTCAAAGACGAACTAAAATTTTAGAATAACATTTTCTTACTCCAGGTTTTAGGGGTGCTGAGTTTCAATTTAGGGCTAGCCTCGCCCATGCAGGCAGGTTCAGTTCAGTGCTGGAGCAGTGGAAACAACCAGCAAGGCACCTGAAGTAACTACCCTCCAAGAAACACTCAACAGGTCTCATTTCCACTCACAGTCACAGAAGACAGTCACAGTCCTTTATCAGTTGTCTATAAAGAGTCAGCTGTACAGTCCAAAAGAAGTAAAATACTTTTAGAGGTACTAAAGAGGATTAACATCTATATTCAGAGGCTTTAGGCTAAGACTATAGTCATTGTACTGGTTATCTTTAAACCATTTAGCAGTAAGAGTTATCCCACTTTAGAAACTAATACATTACTTTATGTTAAAGCTATAAAAACTGAAAATCTCTGTAATTAATGTTTAACTGGTTTGATTTAGATACACAGGTTAGTGCAGCGATTCACTACCAAGATAAATGGTAAAAAAAATTAATGAAGACTAAATTAATTTTAAACTCTCAAGAGCATTAATTTAAATAAAACTTCATTTACATTGAGTTATTGTTAGACTTGTTGAGTCATGTTTGGTCAAAGTGACGTGTCTTGGTCAGAGGATTACATTTTTTATAAACTATGATTTTGTTGCTAGTACCTTTGCTCTCTTTTGATTGATTTTTTTTTTTTTTTTTTGATTAAGGAGACACTTTTATTTGAGTGGCATAATTGTTTAACAGAACATCAAGATCACAAAGGCTGTTGTCATCTGGTCAATGTAAACTCTCAAACTCTCAAACTTTTTTACCTAGTATGAGGAGAGAAAAAGGAATGGCTAATGTGAACCAGAAGACAATGCATTCAACAAAACACTAATTTCCAATATTTCAAAAACAGCATCTATGTTGATATTTCATAGACCAAGTATAAGACAAAAGAATAATTCTATAGCTGACTACAGAGAACTACAAGACACCCACTAAATGATGACACAGTGAATTAAGTAATACTTTCACCACAAAATCATCTCACTTCAAATCTGAATCTTTTAGGTCACAAAAGGTCTCATACTTCAAAGATAATTCCGCAATCATTCACTATTAAGGCTTAAAGTAATGTTTTTAAACCTGTTCCAATTACATCTAATTTAGGAAAACTTGTTTCAGAAACTTCACTTTTATGTAATTTTACTTCACCAAGCACCTTTTAACTCTCTTTTAATTTCCCATAGACTCACTTTATGCCGATTTATTAAACATTTCATTCTTTACTTTTGTTTGTTTGCTCTAGTTTTCTCACTGCTTAATTGTTATTTTTATTTATTTTATTTTTCATATGTTTTTTTTTTTTTTTTCATCTTCTACTGCTTATCCCACTTTGTGGGGTCGCGGGTGGCTGGAGCCTATCCCCGCTGCTTTGGGCCTTTTTCATATGTTGGCTATTTATTAATTTATTGCATGATCATAGAATGTATAAATAATGGAAGGAATGTCTCCATTTGGTCTAATTTGTCCAAATAGTCACCAATGAACGGCGCTCCCATCTTGGATATTTTGACTCCAGCTATGGAGGATATTATCAGAGCTTTAAGTGGACAAAAAGAAGTGCCGGTACTATATTTTATCTTGGTTATGTAGCCTAAATTAAATGCAGCTATATAAAATTTCTATATGTATACGCACGTTTACAAGTGACGTGACACGCGCAAGCTCCCGCTCCCTAGCTACGGCCGGAGGGCAAAAAGACAGCCGTGGCGCTGACGACCACCATTGTTATTAGCCGTCAAGTTGTCAACAGATCACGCTAAATCTAAATTTTATCGTGAAATATAATCTAGCCAGTATGGTTGTGCAGCGCTGTAGGCTGCACAAACAGACGAAAAAAGGACAGTGTCAATGTAAAATTTCATAGGTTTCCAGCTGATGAAATACGCCGAAAGCAGTGGTTAATAGCCATGAAGAGAGTTCGACTGGATGATCCATCCAAATCCTGGGAGCCAAAATCTCATGACAGAATTTGCTCAGTTCACTTCATTGGAGGTATGTTTAAATAAAATGACAGCCTAAATTAAATGATAAGAACAGTTATTTAAAATAATCTGTCATCGTCAAGGTACTACTACAAGGTACTAGCATAGTTAGCATGGAACAATTATATTGAATTGACAGACACAACTACTTTTAGAAGGCCATAAAACTGCTTAATATATTATATACATATACAATACAATACAATAGTATACAATAGTGTAGATTGTTATTCTTTACTGTATGCTCAGGCCAGCCATCTGATGATCCAGAGAGCCCTGCCTATATTTCCTCCATATTTAGCTTCACACCACTGACTAAACTGTCAAAACATGCTGATGATTGATATGAGAGGCGTATGAAACATCGAGCACTGGGAGCTGTCCTTATGCCAGTAGATGAAGATGTACAGTCAGCAGCAGATGCATCTCTGGATCCTCAAAAAGCACCATATTGTGACAGAGGTAAAAACTGAAATGGCATTACTCTATTGCATACCTAGGAATATCAGAGCTATATACGAGGAATGTATTATAGAAACTATACTAATGTTTTACATAAATATTATGTTTTTAGGAACTGATCCGGATCCAGATCCCTTAGAGGCAACACTGAGTGCCCTGAGAGCCCAGTACACAGAACTGCAGGAAGCACACAATGGTCTTCAGGCCGAATACCAGTGACTGCTTTCTGAAAACCAGGAACTGAAGGACAATGTTCAAAACGGACAATTCACCTACACAAACTTGAACAATGCACAGATAAGGACACTTACTGGTATAAAATCATGTGCTGTTTTTGTATGGGTTTTATCGCTCATTTCAATGTTTCTAAAACCTATTGGAAAAATATGCCCTGGTGATCAACTTCTTTTAGTGTTGATGAAATTAAGACTTAGTTTGACAAATGCTGACCTAGCCATTAAGTTTAAAATCTGCCCTACACAGGTCTCTAAAATATTTTCTAGATGTCTGCCTATCATTTCTCAAAACCTTCAATTTTTGATCGAGTGGCCCAGTAAAGCAAAGGTACTTAAAAACTTACCTGGCTGTTTTCGACACAAATACAAGAACTGTAGAGTTATCATTGATTGTACAGAAATATTTGTTCAGCGTCCAACAAATTTGCACACTCGGCAAATTACATACTCAAACTACAAAAGCCACAACACAATCAAGTTTTTAGTTGGCATAACACCATCTGGTACAATCAGCTTTGTATCTCAAACATGGGGAGGAAGAATATCAGATAAGGAGATAACAATACAGTCTGGCTTTTTGAACAAACTTGAATATGGAGATTTAGTTTTAGCGGACAGAGGTTTTTTAATATCTGAAGAACTTGCTGTTTATGGGGCCTCATTAGCCATACCACCCTTTACAAGAGGTAAAAAGCAGTTGTCACAAAAAGAAGTTGAGACAGCAAGAAAGCTCTCTCGAGTGCGAATTCACGTTGAATGGGCCATTGAGCGCATAAAAAACTATCAAATACTACAACATACAATTCCAATATTTCTCGTTCAAAATGCAGATGACATTATTACAGTGTGTGCAGCTCTTACAAATCTCATGGGTAGACTTGTTAAGTAAAAAACAAAGGTAAAGATTTGAATTTGTTTGTCTGTCTTCAAACAGCAAATAGGAACATTGCTACCCAACCGTAAATATGTATATCAAGAACCAATTCACAAACTGTGATGTTAAAATGTGCATGTATAACATTTCTAGACTTTTAAGAACTTGCTATAAATGTGTCACAATATAAATATTTATTCATGTTCAGAATGCATTGTTTTACATTTCATACAAGTGTTTATTTTTTATTGTATTAAATCTGGTTGGGAATGGTCAGGTTTTCAGTATTTACATTTATACATGTGGTTGTTTGCACAATAAACAGATGCAACACAATGCAGTAGTTTATTAGTCTGTCATTTTTCTTTGCACTATTTCAGGAAGAAGGACATTATACAAAAACTGTAAACATTTGTTGACAAGCTCTTGTACAAATTGAGAATTGTATGGAATTATCTGAACATGGATCCCTTTGTTTGTAAAAACCACAGTCACAAAATGACTTTCTGCAAACATACATTTGCCACTGAATTTATGTATAATATCGATGATTTTCCTTCAGTGCTAAGGATCCCTCATTCAAACAAAAGTAACTGTCAGATTTTGCTGCATCTTCAACTGCTTCATCTCTGTGAACATAGGCACACTTGACCTCCAGTAAGCCCTCACCATGGCATGTACATGATCTAACACCGTCAGGTGAAGCAGCAAATAAGGAACAAGTGTCATTCACAACCAGCCCACAGTCTCGTAACACAAAGTTTTTGTGGATTTTACACATCAAGTTATTATATTCTGTCTTGGCTTTTAGTTCGTTGGATAGACCATACTTGATGCAAGCCTGCCCAGAAATGTCCTTTACCTTATCCTTGAATATTTTCCTCAAACAGTTAGCTGGGCTGGTTTTCTCCCTGAGAGTTTTGATATTGTGGGCGACTGTTGATGTGATTCGCTCAATGCGATGTCGCTTCCACAAAGCGCACTTTGCCTGCCCTCTTGTTGCAGCTTCTAAGTTGGCCGCCTGTCCTACACTCACACTGACATCTTTAAGGACATCCTGACATTGGGACATCTGCTCTCCCTGACTGCTCACAGCCTGTTTTAGTTAGTACATCCTCAAATTTACCTGCAAAATAGTGTTTCATTTGAAATTAGCATTACTTAAATATTTTAAAGTACAGTATGATGATTGCTTAAACAATTTACCAAAATAAAAAGGGGCTGTTATTTTAGATCTATTATACTCCCTATGACAACACATTTAGGCAAAAAACTTTCCGAATGCAAAAACCTATTTCTTTCCATAATTGACATACTGGGGGCATATCCTCATCTTCTGAAGCTGTGTCTGTGTCGGAATCCTCCTTAGCCAGGATGCCAGCCTCAGGACAGATGCGCTTCAATTCGCGGAGTGCAGCTAGTTCTTTTCTGTATCCTGCTTGAACACAGGTCTCATCCTCTTAGGTCTTGCCTTCATCACCCGGCCGTGTTTTGGCCTACTGAAGTCCATGTCAGCAACACGTTTAGGTGTAACCTGTGAAAAACAATGACACAAAATGTAGGTGTATATACAGGACTTTGTTAAAGTAACACAACTGTTTTGTGTCATTATATAATAATGACTTGTATGCCTTCATTGCCTCTGCTGTGTAAAGCCCAGGCGTGTTAATGAGATAATTGTAGATATCACTATACTGAACTGGCGGCCAATTCTGAGGACTGTCAACCCACTGATCGCTAGCTATTTGAAATGGGTCTGGTAGCTTTACGCTAAATACAGTTAGCTTTGAGGCGTACCTTTTGCGATCATCTGCACAAAGATGGTCTAAAGTAATGATACCTATATCTCTAGGTTTCATTTTGTTATGGAATTGTTCATTCGCGACGGAGCAGCTCTGGATTGCGGGTGTAGGAAATGGTGGAAGTGGGTCTTTTTGCCCTCCAGTGTTGTGCGCATGCGCGCAATGACTGGACGTAAACAATAACATTCAAAGTGCGTATATAGCCTAGATATAAATATAACACAGATACAGACTTTTTTGCTTGCTTTATTAGCTCAACAATAACTAGTACTCAGCAACAGCTGCATTTTAGGCATTTGGGCATTTTTTTAAATCAATAAAATAATTAGGCTTAAAATAAAAATAAATAGAAAACAAATAAATAAAAAAATTGGCTTGCTCAGTTTAAGAAAATTATGTCCTAAATGTCCTCAATCAAACTTTTGATTTTCTTTCAATCTTCAACTGCAGATCAATAGATCTTCAACAACAAACTTCATACATTGCCTGCAAAAGAATGTGACACAACGCATATAATCTTTATAGTATACTGTTTACTTTAGAATAGATAAAATTAGTATGTACCTAAAAAAGGCTCCAGCAGGTCTTTGGGTCCACTTTTGTTGAAAGCCCCACGCTTTACATGCTGTGTGATTTGCTCCTCTTATTCCCATTGCGAGCCATGACCTAACATAAATGTTGGGGTTGAATTGCTCTAATGGTGGTCCATTGCATTTCAAAAAGATCAGCATGGAGAGGCGTTTAATGTCCAGAGAGTTTCTTTTGTTCATAAGAATATCATTCATTGAACTAAAGGCTCGTTCACATTCACTAGTCGACACAGCAGTTGTGTGGACAGCTCTGATTAGAGGCTTTAGAGCTACTGGTGTCACTGATGCTTTGAGCTCCTTGTATTCCCTAAATCTGTGGATACTTCCTCTTTCCTCGACCTTAAGTCTATCACACAAACGATGGACCTCTGCATCTCCATATTGGATGTCCAATGTTGGCTGAGGCCAAGAGTCTGATTGAAGAACGTTTTTTTTTGTAATTTTTATTTTTTTAAAAACATTTTCAACTGTATGAACAAAACATACACGGGAAGTGTACCAGTCTTTCAACATGGAAAGCAAATTTCCACAATCATAACAATTCTACATAAAGTCCGACCTTAAAGGCTTCACATACTCAGTCCATTTGGTCCAGATCTTGTAAAATTTGTCCTTTTGTATCCTGAGGGAGAATGACAGTTTTTCCATGATGTAAATTTCGTGTACCGTATTTTCCGGACTATATAGCGCACCTAAATATAAGCCGCACCCACTAAAATTTTAAAGAAATATATATTTTGTCACATATTAGCTGCACTGGACTATAAGCCACTGATATCCAGGCTGAGAAATAAGATATTTACATAGAAAGATTTTGTACCATAAGTGTTTATTCATATACCTGAACTGATTGTTTCCAAACAGTGCCTGTAACACGGCAGTAAAAGTGCTGATCAAACAGAACAGAAAAGTCATTGATGGTTTTATTCATCTTCCTCCTGCGCACTAAAACCAAGTTGCTTTATTTTTCTTCCTCCTGCGTACTGAAACCACTGAACACCAAACCACTGTCACTTTTTCTTCCTGCGCACTGTTAAAGCATAACTGCGCAACTATTAAAGTCGCTTCATTCTCCCGTACACTGAAACCACAAGTCACTATTCATCTTCCTCCTGAGCATTGAACTACTGAACACCAGACCACTGTCACTTCATTTGTTTTCCATTATGAGGGGGTGAGGGTGTAAAAATATTACCGTATTTTGCTGTTGTGCGTCCTGGGTTGCATGTGCTAAGAATAAACACTGGTGCTTTCTTGTTTGTACTGACTACCGCTGTCTCATTTTTGCACTTCCTGCTAGAGCGCCCCCTTGAGGGCTGAAGAAAAATTCATAGAAAAGCCGCATCTCTGTATAAGCCGCATGGTTCAAAGCGTGGGAAAAAAGTAGCGGCTTATAGTCCGGAAAATACGGTACTATATTGACCCATTCGTCGATGGTAAGGGGTTCCGCCTTTAGCCATTTTCTTGTGATGGCTTTCTTACTCGCTGCCAGTAACACCCAAAATAACATTTTATCTGTGTTTCTCCAATTCGTTACATTTACATCACCAAAGTATGCATTTTCACTTCTGCAGGATATTTCAGTACCAAAAACATTATTTATATGTTCACAAATCTGTGTCCAATACTGCTTTAAAATCCTACAGTCCCAGAATATATGAAAGTGGTTGGCCCCAGAAGCCCCACAGAGTCTCCAGCATGAATCTCCACTGCCTTGATGTAGTTTCTGAATCGGTGTAATAAAATATCTCACAATATTCTTCCAACAGAACTCTCGCCATGTATTGGACCCTGTAGTGCTCCATTGTAGTTGACATATGTTCTCCCAACTCTCATTAGAAATAGACATGGTACCTTCTCCTTCCCATCTCTTCTTAATGTATTCTGTGTGGGCCAGCTTACACTGTTGGATGGCTTTGCAGCTTAGATATAATATTATTCTGTGATCTGGATTTAATTAGTGTTAAAAATATCTGTAAGAAGCCTAAATCACCTTTTTCCCACCTTGCTTTCAGGTTTTGATTAAAATAATGCCTAACCTGCAAATATCTATAGAAGTCATCTTGATCCAATCCATGTTTATTCTGTAGTGTCTCAAAACTCACAAAAGTCCCATTGTGGATAAAAGAATAATAGGTAGTTAGTCCTTTTGAGGTCCATTTGTTAAATCTGTTGTCATATGTATTAGGTACAAAGTCCGAATCATAGGCACACCACCGTAAGATTTTTGACAATTCACCCAATTTGCAGGTTTGAATGGTTTCATCCCAAGATTTTAAGAGAGAGTCATGCATAAAATTGTCCGTAATATTAATGCTGCTTTGCAATTTGTTATCTGCCAATAGAGCCATAAGCGGTATACCTCTTATAATAGTACCCTCTACATCTTTCCACCCTGCAGAATAGGCTGGCGCACATAAACAGATCAGAGGCCTAAGCTGAGAAGCGAAGAAATATTCTTGAAGGCTTGGTAGGCCCATTCCAGCCTTTTCTTTCCTTAATTGCAATGTTTTATATTTTATCCTTGCCTTTTTGTTTTGCCAGATATATTTGGCCAATAACCTATCCCATTCGTAAAAGTGTCTCTGCGGTATGTGAATTGGTAGACATTGGAAAAGGTAGAGCATACGTGGAAGAATATTCATCCTAATTGACTCTACCTGAGAATATAGGCTAAGGAAGGGAATGTTGTCCCACCTTTGTAAGTCTAACTTCATCTTTGAGATTAAAGGCCCATAGTTGGCATCAAGCGTGTTAGACGGGTCCTTTGTCAAAACCACACCCACATATTTAATGTACTTCATATCCCATTTCCATTTATATACATTTTTAATTTTAGTTGGTGGGTCATAATTAAAGGAGCTATGTGTAGGATTTTAAGAATAAATAAGGATTTTATTTGCCCATAAGTCAGCCTGTCAATGCTGTGATGAGAAGGATGACATTTTAAGTATCCAACTTGGTTTCATTGAGTAGTATTCGGGTTGGATTTCCCGTGAAATCGAGGCAGATGTGACGTCGTGCGCGTTGTCGTCTCCTTGGTCTTGGACTTTCCTGCGCGGCGGCCATGACAGTCAGCGGCATTAGTTCGCGTTAGTTTTGAGATGGACTCTGCAGACACAAAAAACCCCGAACGGCCTCCAGCACAGCAACACAGCACAACCCAGACACCGACACAAACTTCCCGCAAACATTAAAAAAAACAAAGAACATTTTATCGAGCGAGGCCCGCAGACCCAAACGGGAGTGTGACCGGCGCCGGAGGAAGACGAGCCAGAGTCGGCCGCGAGAGCGAAGAACTGCTCTGGGGATAAAACAGACCCAGAATTGTCTTTCTTTTCATTCAGAAGGTAAGACATCATCACTGACCATGTAAAATATCTTGTGATGCTTTGTTATCACTTGTCTAATGCTAAATAACAATAGCATGCTTCCGAAACGGGGATGCTAACTAGCTAACAGCAACTCTCTAAATAAGTTTTTTTTTGAATGGATTAAATACCTTCAGACCATAACTTCGTTATGATCCTGACTCCTGAGGCGTAAGAATCTGATAAATGTGCTGTCCTAGCTTTTCTTACTTATCGGCTGTCTTCACACAGCAGCTAATGCCAACTCTGTGTGGCATTTTTGAGTTACACTAACATTGGCTCGTTTGCTAAATAAACACCAGAAAACGCGATCATGTCATGATTATTTACAAGTCGGACTGTTTATTGTAATGAAAATCACATCCGCTTGTCTCGGTTGTGATACACAGTACGACACACAATAGAGCGTATATACAAATAAAGTAAACATATGTGGTGGGATTAGCTGTGCTTGCGCATTTATTTGTATGTTAGATAACTAATAATCAAATGGTAAGCTGGTTAGTAACATGGAGGTAATCGATCAATGAAAATGTAGTTATATTTTGTTTATTTGTTGAAAATACAGTGGCATTGTCAATAGTAATGCTGTTGTAAATATTGTATTTCCCTGTATTCTAACAATAGGTGAATTGTTTACAGCTATGAGAAAACAACAGTGGAAAACACCAAGAAAATAGACAGGATAGCTACACCATCCTGAATCAATAACTGCAGGATCTGACAGGTAAGTTTGTTTTCAGTTACTATTTCAGATAAAAAATGAACTCTGATGTGATCATTCCTTTTATCTTAGACTCTAAATTCAATATATTTAGGCTCTGTGCTGATGCTCAGTGGTGAGCACGAGTGGGCCCTCAGCAGATCCAGCATGCACCTCTGGATGTGTGACAAAGAGGTCATGGGCCAGATGACCCTCGGGCCCCTGGTCTCCTCTTTGGGGCAGCGTCCCCACCTACAGCTGAACTGGCCCAGACACCACTCTGCAGAGGACAGGTATGTCAGCCACATGTCCACAGTCCGTACCTGTCTCTCACAAGAAACCGTTATGTTCAGGTATCATGCACCAGTGGAGAAGTCTAGCCTGTTTTGTTATTTACATCATAATATCAAGGACATGTTTGTTACCTGTCAAACTTTATCTGTTTTATCTATGTATTGTATGTTATAATAAAGTAAATAAATTAATGTCATGACTGTAAAAATGACACCAATGCTTATTATTCTCTCTCTTTTTCTTTAGAACATGACTTCAGCCACAAAAACAAAGGGCAGCAATAAAAAGAGACAGTGCTCAAATACAGCAATTCCTTTACAATAAATATGTGCAGGAAAGAAGAATCTATAAAATATATATTTATTTCTGCCTGTATATAAACACCATATAAAACTTTCAATTAATAAAACAAATGAAAGCATTATTTTTTTTAAATCTAGTTTTCTGAAACAAAACAAAACACCACATGGAGATGTGGTGTGCTGAGGCGCCCTGTTGGATCCTCCTGCAGCATTTGTTTTCTAGATCTGTTGTCATGACTGGGCAGTTCAGGCAGGTGCACCGAGCTGGCTGACCCCTCTTTGGTTCGGCTGGTCCTGGTGTGGCTCACTCCAACCAGAAAAAAACCTCTCACAGACGAGTTCCATTCATCTGGAGCACTTTATCCTTCTCCGGGGACAGATGCTGAAGTCACTGTTAGTGAGCTCCTCCACAGGAGCTTCAAATTCCAGAGCTGGAGTCCTGAGAAGAGAACAATAAAAATAAATGACATATTTGTTCTTTTATTGAGCTGAATTTAATGTTAGAGGTATTCTGAATGACACCAAGAGTAAAATAAACAAGGATAAGCTGAAATGATACAGTGGGGTTACATTTATGTTGTCTCAACCTAATGCAAGACCAATTTAGTACAGTAGTGGTTCCTAGAAACAAGCAAAACTCCTGTACTTAGTAATATGTATTTTGCTTTTCTCCAGAATAAATAAGAGGTCAGTGAGTGTTGTTTTGGTGCTTGTCACTGATGTTACACAAGGTTTAGGAACAGTGCAGCTGTCTAGACATTAGCTGATGAAATAAAAATGAAATGCTCTAATGTCTCGGAAAAATAACAGTAATAGTAACACATTATGTATTGTATCCCGTCTGATAGAGCTAAGTTCACTAACCTTTGCCGTTATTCTGCTGAGACTCCTGTGTAAACACTGCAGGGCCTCGATGGAAACTACGTGAGCTAGTGCTAAAGCTAGATATAGCTAAGCTAAAAACATACTATTGTCAACATCTTGCCTCTGTCTCAAGAGTTCACTCTCTGTCAGTCTCAAGAGTCAAGTATAGTTTACTCTCAAATAAAGTTTGTCAAACTTTCAGAAGTGTAACTTTTCTTACCTCCTCCGTAAACATAACTCCAGTAAATCTCAGAGTCTGTGATGAGTTTGTAAAAGAGTGTGATGAGGCTGATGCGCCGCTTCCTCAGGCGTGCTTGTACGAATGCGCGTGCGAGAACGAGAACGAGTACGACACTGACTGCAGTTCCTCTGACGGCCACAGGTGTCAGTAACTGGTAGAAATTTATGAAAGTTACACAATGGCCCTTTAAGTTTCAGTACCTGGGTTTTATTAACCCTTTAGGCGCTGAGGTTTATTGCTGGTCGCTGGCTCCCCCGTGTGACTGCCCCCCTTTAAAATAAAGTTCAAGCCAGGACCAAGCTCCATGAGCCTGGCATAGAGCCACGGCCTCACAAGGGGTCTGGATCGCAGTAAACGTGAGGGGAGCTGGCCAGAATGCGGCTGCATCCGCCCGGGCCGCAGCCACAGCCTCACACGGGGGTCTGGGCCCGGTCAAAAGAGGCTGAAAAGACCGGGGAAAGACGCACCTGGGCCCACTGGAGAGAGGAGGGGAGATGTCCGGGACACGGCTGCATCAGCCTGGGCCACAGCCACAGCCTCACACGGGGGTCTGGGCCCGGTCAAAACAGGCTGAAAGGACCGGGGAAAGACGCACCTGGGCCCGCAGTAAAGAGAGAGGGATGTCTGGGACACGGCTGCATCAGCCTTGGCCTGCAGCCACAGCCTCACACGGGGGTCTGGGTCCGGTCAAAACAGGCTAAAAAGACCGGGGAAAGACGCCACCTGGGCCCGCAGTAAAGAGAGAGGGATGTCCGGGACACGGCTGCATCAGCCTTGGGCTGCAGCCACAGCCTCACACGGGGGTCTGGGTCCGGTCAAAACAGGCTAAAAAGACCGGGGAAAGATGCCCCTGGGCCCGCAGTAAAGAGAGAGGGATGTCCGGGACACGGCTGCATCAGCCTTGGGCTGCAGCCACAGCCTCACACGGGGGTCTGGGTCCGGTCAAAACAGGCTAAAAAGACCGGGGAAAGACGCTCCTGGGCCCGCAGTAAAGAGAGAGGGATGTCCGGGACACGGTTGCATCAGCCTGGGCTGCAGCCACAGCCTCACACGGGGTATCCATCCACGCAAAACAGGCTAAAAAGACTGAAGCTAGACGCCCCTGGGACTGCAGTAAAGAGGAGGGGAGATGTCCGGGACACGGCTGCATCAGCCTGGGCTACAGCCACAGCCTCACACGGGGTATCCATCCACGCAAAAGAGGCTAAAAAGACCGAAGCTAGACGCCCCTAGGGCCGCAGTAAAGAGGAGGGGGATGTCCGGGACACCGCAAAACAGGATAAAAACATAGAGGCCAGACACCCTGGGCCCCACGGTTGCACCCCACTCACCTCTCGTGCACGTTCCCCCACCATTAAGCCCCCTCCTGGGTTACTGGCCAATCCATGGGCTCGCTGGAGGTTCGTGCCCCTGGTACCCCGTACACAATGCCCCTGGTACTCCGTACACATCAGTACACAAAGCCCCTGGTACTCCGTACACATCAGTACACAAAGCCCCTGGTACTCCGTACACATCAGTACATAATGCCCCTGGTACTCCGTACAAATCAGTACATAATTCCCCCAGTACTCCATACACATCAGTACATAATTCCCCCGGTACTCCATACACATCAGTACATAATGCCCCTGGTACTCCAGACACATCAGTAAAGACATCAGTCATTACTGATGTGTACGGAGTACCAGGGGCATTGTGTACGGAATACCAGGTGCATTGTGTACAGGGTACCAGGGGCACGAACCCACAGCGAGCTCGTGGATTGGTGAATAGCCCAGGAGGGGGCTTAACGTTGGGCGAACGTGCACGAGACGTGAGTGGGAAGCAACCGTGGTGCTCAGGGCAGGTGAGGAACGGGCCTCCCCACCAGACTGGCGTGTGCGCCGCCCCGTGCATACACTCGGAGCTAAGCGCGCGGGCCCGCCCAATGGCAGAGAGCTCTCCCCGGCGGTCAGTTTCCCGGCCCAGGCTAAGGTCATGAGTCAACATGACCTAACCTTTGAGACAAGCATATGACACAGTACTATGGCAGGATCAAACAGGAAGCCCATGTGGCTGAGCGGGGCGCCACCGCTCAGCTGGTTTCACCATACTGCCCCGGGCCTAGGGCAGCAGGCTTGAGTCGAGTCCCCCCGGGCAGGGGTGGCTCTTAGTCAGGCTTTGAGAAAAAGTGTGGCAAGGCTCCGTCATATGGCACCTGGGGCAGACAGGGCGTCTGGGTCTCGCTTCCCGGGGAGAGGCCGCCCTCCCCCGCAGGAACCATCCACCCTGGACCGGAGAAGGAACCAGGCAGAGGCCCTGCGAAGGCGAGTCACGTAAGCCCATCGGCCAGCACTCGAGATCGGATACACAGGAACCACGATTTGGACCTATCTTAGTTTCTGAAATCCTGCCCAAAGGTCGAGCGTTGTGTCGGGGGAAAGTGCAACTGGCCGCACAGCGTGGCCAAAAACGCTTCAGCCCGGGAGTCCCGGTCTGAATCCCCTCCCCACGCTGCGCGGTAAAACTGTCTTTTTTTTTTTTTTTTTTACGCTTTTTTTTTTACCAGGGGCATTATGTTTGCCCCGCAGCGTGGGGAGGGGCTTCTCCCCACGCTGGATTGGACCCTCCAGCAGGAGTGAAGAAGAGGTTAAAATCACGTTGGTTTTTTTGGTTTTTTTATTTGTTTGTTTTGTTTTATTTTTTGGTTTTTTGTGTCCTGTCATGGTTGCTGGTTTATGGGCTTAGGTGACTCACTTTTAACAGATAAAAGGGCTATGTTTTACCTGGGACAGGCTTCCCAGAGCTGGAGCAATAAATATGATTTTCAGCCATGGTGAGTGTGAGATACTAAGAGGAGCAGTGTGGATGACAAAGTAAAGAAATAAGTAAGAAAATTAATGACTGACTGACTGAATAAATGAATAAATAAATAAATGTACAAATGCTTATTATGAAAATTAATTTTATTCTTCATTGATTCAAATTACATTTGTAGTTCTTTTTAGTGTGGTAAATTTCATTGCAAGGCACAGCACAAAGACCCACACCACACTCACGGCACCTGTACCTTGTCTGTACTCTGCCTTTGGGGCGAGATTGATCTGAGCAAACAACACAATCTGGACGTTGATGGGTTTGGTAAAGCCAGTGACGTTCAGTCAGTCCGAGTGGCATGTCTCCCCCCTCTGAGGAAGGCCACCCTCCTCTGCTACTTTCCATCTTGGTGTGACTTGCCTGTAATTCAGTGATAATGTCCTGGATGAAGGCCTTTAGTGACTTGTGTGAGTCAGGGGTACACTTAGAATATATGATGTGTGAGTTGACAACACAGATGCTTATAATGGCATTGAAAATGCGGTTGTACCACTTCCTTGACTGATGTGGAAATAAGTTTTTCATCCTCTGATCAGATCTATCTACTCCCCCCATAAAGCTGTTGTACTTGTCAACACACACTGGTCTGTTTATTGTGCGAAACCCACTAGGGCTGTTTTTTGTTCTGATTCTCTTATGGACACAGCCACTCCCATGAAGTGTTGATAACATTGTGATGCGTTTAGTGTCATGCCACGCACAAGCCAGCAGTTTGCCCTTCCTCAGAAACACTGGGTCATCTCCTTGTTTCAACCGTAAGGCAGGGGGTCTCAAGCTTCTTGGCATTTCTTGCCTTGTGCACCTTACTGTCCCACATAAACCAGTGTCACGTTCAGCTAATTCACTGGCAATGGCTGGTGACATGTAGTAGCTATCCATGTATACCTCGTGCCCTTTATCTTTGTATTGACTGAGTAGTTCACGGACTACTGCGTGGGTGGATGCTGAATGTCTCAGCATCCACACAATAAAGACGGAGGAGAACTAATTGTGGATGCTGAATGTCTCAGCATCCACACAATAATAATAATAATAAATACACAGGAGAACAATAGGTGGTTGCACACCTAATAAAGACGGAGGAGAACTAATTGTGGATGCTGAATGTCTCAGCATCCACACCATAAAGACGGAGGAGAACTAACTGTGGATGTTGAATGTCTCAGCATCCACACAATAAGAAGAATAAAGACGGAGGAGAACTAATTGTGGATGCTGAAAGTCTCAGCATCCACACAAATATGGATTTTAGAATCTAACATAATCTAATCTCTCTATGTAACCTATATTTGGGAATTGGAATTGAACATTTTCAGTCTTGCCCCCTATTGGCGAGTCATATTTTGGAATTGCAGTTAGAAAATGGAAGCTGGAATTTTAAATTCAAATCCTCTGTATAACTTATGTAAACTTGGGTTGGAATTATGGTGGATGAGTTCTCTCATTCAGTTTGCTTCACAGACTTTTCTGTGAACCAGAATCATTAGTTTTATAGAGTTACAAAATAAACTTGAGAGCTATTTTCCTAAAACCATTTTTGCTACAACCACCCAAATGTTAGAATTCTATGATAAGGGGCTACAACAGGTCTCCAGAGCATGCTATCTCGTCTGCTCTACACCCAGCCCTCAACACAAATCTCAGTGTTTGCTTGTTAGACAGAAGTTTTTTCATCTCAATACAGTGGATTAAAATCCTTAATTCTTTTTTTTTTTTTTATCTACAGTCTATGAAGGATTTAAACTGACATTTCCATAAATTGATCTATGACTAATAAAATAGATTTGAATTCAGAATGCTTCCAAATTTTTATCTACAGCCTATAAAGGAGATAGACTGAAATTTGGAATACTTCCAGATTTTTACTTTCATCTGTGGCTAATATTCAAATTTTATTCAATGAAATTCTGAATACAAATACAAAAACACTGTACTGTGAATCAGAACCATTACTTTCATTTACACACACAATGAACTTTGCAGTTTAAAGGTCCTATATTATACTATTTTGACAACACAAGCGGTTTGAATGAGCTCTCATCATGAGTCCAAAGTGAACGGTCTGATTTGGCGCTGTCACTTTAAGGTTCAGCTCTCCCGTGTTGGCTCCGCCCACTCATGACGTCACGCTACAGCTCCGCTGGAAACAGACTGAAGTAAACACGGTACATCGTAGTAATAACTTTTTCAGCAATGGCTTTGAGAGTAACAGCCGTATATCTTCGACCCAGAGTCTGACTCTCAGTTCGAATAACATGAGCAAACACAAAGACCTCGAAGGCTTCTACAAGACGTTTCTGCTTGGTAAATGAGAAACTGTTTATTGTGTATGTTTCTATGGTGTAGCCCGTAGCATAGCGCGTGTTAACTGCTTCTGTTTATAGGTGCACATGTGGAAATGATCATACAATGCCTACTGAAGTTGAGAATGTATGCTGCCTGGAGACTCCTAAGGTAGCTGTTGAGCAGTGTATTGAAAGTAAAGTAAAAGTATTGATGGTAAGTAAGCTAACACAGTAGCAGCGATGCTTCTTTGTGCGTCTGAACTGCAGAGCACGGCACTTGTTGACAGTTCAGGAGAGAGGGGCTGGAGGAGTGTGGAGGAGCACTTCCTGGAGAGGAGTGGTTTATTTCACATATTGACGTAATTGCGTGAAACAGCTCGTTGAAAGGACTGTAGCTCAAACTAAATAAATTACTCAAACATGCGCGAATGGGGGGGTGCACGGTAGCAGAGTGGTTAGTGCTACTGCTTCACAGCAAGAAGGTCGTGAGTTCGAATCCCGGCCAACCCAAAACATCGTTGGCTGATTGTAGCCAACCCAAACATCATTGGCTAACTCTGGTCTTTCTGTGAGGAGTCTGCATGTCCTCCCCGTGTCACTGTGGGTTCTCTCTGGGCACTCCGGCTTCCTCCCACCACCCAAAGACATGCATGTATAGGTGAATTGGTGACTCTAAAGTGCCCCTAGTGGCTGAATGTGAGAGTGAATGGTTGTCTGTCAATGTCTGCGTCTAAGTGTCAGCCCTGCGACGAACTGGCCACTGTCCAGGGTATACCCCGCCTAAGGCCCAAAGCAGCTGGGATAGGCTCCAGCCACCCGCGACCCCACGAGTGGGATAAGCGGTAGAAGATGAATGAATGAATGCGCGACTGAAACAAAACACAACTTTGGGTGTGTGTTTGAGGTAGAAACAACGTGAGAACATGGTTAAAAGCTCAGAAAAGTCGATTTAGCATAATATAGGACCTTTAAGAAGAAATGTTTTTTCATAAAACAATTTGCTACAAAACACAAAATTTATGAAATGTTGTCTTTACTATCTTAACCTTAATATTATCCTCAATTATTATTACAAACAAAAGAAAATAAACCCATTTGTGGTCACAGTAAAAAATGTTTTACATTAAAAAAAAAAATCCCTTGTCCAAACCTATTGTCTGATCACATGCTGATAGTCCTCATTAGATTCCAGTTCACTCAGTTCCCCAGGAGCTTGGTTTCTTTTCCTTTTCTGTACAGAAATTGACAATGTGAATGGTTTTTAATACTTTTTCTTGATTGCTCTATTTGTGCAATGACATGTCCTACCTACTACATTCATGTCTATTGATTTACCCATTTCAAAATGTCGACATTCTGATGATCAGATTTTGTGTTCTTCCTTTACAGAAATAAAGAATATGAATGTGACTGATGCCTTATTCAGAGTTGATTCATTTCTGTCTGTACCTGTTTTGACTTTCACATTTACACCCACTGAATTGACCATTTGCATTACATCACATGCTATGCAATGATCAAACATCAAACAAAGGAAATTCCTTTTCATTTCAAGATAATCATGTATTACATACCCACAATTGTGTGCAGGGCACAATGCTCAGACTGAGGAGTCTTTTTTGAACACCATTTGGAGGGTGGTAGTTCATCAATCAAAATATAATTTCCTGGCTCTTCCTGCATTTTGGATGCCCCTTTTGGATGCCCCTTTTTTCTTTTATAACAACAGTAGATGACCATAATCGCAGTAACTATAACTACTATGGTTACAGTGAATACCACTGTTACCAAAGTGTATGATGAGTGGGGAAGGGTAAGGTCACATGACTCCATACCAACATTATTATGAGCTGTACAGATGTAGATCCCTTCAGCTTCTCTGTTGAACAAGTTCCCTTAAACAGAATCTATAACTGCATCATGGGGGAATGCCTTCTCTTTCCTGGACCATGTGTACCACTTTACAAGGCCACCTTTGTTGCCTCTACATTTAAGATCCACTTTGTGTTGCATCTTCACAACACCCTCCACATAACACCGCTTGTCTGACTTCTTCATTGTGATTAATTGAATATTGGTGCTTCTGATTGATGGAAGTCTTCGAACTTGACATTTGTAGAGGCCTGTGTCTCTCATTGTCAAGTTGGTAATGGTTATGGAAGCATCCCCACTTGCAGGGTCAGGAGACACAAAATAAACTCTCCCTCCAAATGGATGAAAATTATCATGGATTTTGTGACCAGAATACCAGATAACAGATGTGTCTTCTTTGTGCACTTCTTCATGCTTGAGGCTCCATTCAATGTCAAGTCTTCCCAGGTCCTCAGGATCAAGTTGGAAGTAACAGCTGAGGTTGGCAATGCCTCCCACTTTACCATATTTAGATGATACTGGCTTGAATATCTTAAGTCCATAAGACGGTGTTCCAATGAAAGTCAATAATATTAAAAAAAAGTGCAGAAACACTGAAGCCTGGCCTTTGGAGGTCTTTGGATACTTTGAAATTTTCTAGGTTTGTACATCTGCAAGTAATCCATGGTTTATTTGACACACTGAAAATCAATCAAACTGAATAATTTGTTTTGATTTTTCCCATGAATAGCATTACATTTGGAATTTCCTTGCTATTATAGATGGAACTTTGGAAGGTAACACCATTATGACCCAAATTTGAATTTGTTACACTAGCATTTTACCATGGTTAATAGCTAAACGAAAAACAATTTCAACCCCTTTCAATTTAAAATTTTAACCAAATTTCCACCTAAAACCTTACAATAACCATGACAACCTGTAAACAAACACTTTTAACAGATAATACAAATAAATTAAAACATCCAGGTAAGCCTAAAATTCTCAAAATATTTTTTAAGAGACACACACACTTGCTAACACGGCGGCCATGTCAATCCAAACACAGTGAATGCAGGAGTATCACTTCTTTGACTCGTGGCATTGACTCCACCCCTGCACTGGCTAGCACCCCATTTGATCTCTTTGCTTTTTCATTCAGCTAGGGTTTTTGTTTACAGCAATAAAGGAGTGTAGTTGTATATGAAATGTTGTGAAAGTTTTAGAAAAAAGACCAAAAAAGAAATTATTGCAGAACACATTTATTAAAACAGAAACAGAAATATTGCAATCTGCAAGAAACTACATAGATATAACAATATCCATCCAGCATCCTTAAGGGGCAATGGCTTTCAGATCCTCTGGGGGTTCTGGCATTAACTCGACTGTCAAATTCACAGGGGGAGCTGGCATGAGCTCTAAAATGAAATACTCAGTCAGATTGTTTGGGGGTACTGCCATGCAAAGAGTTGAACACTCCTCTTGAACAAAGCTGGCAGTGGGAGCCACAATGGTCTCTTGTATGGAGCTGGCAGTTGGTTCATCTGGGGTCCCTTGTACACAGCTAGCGATTGGATCCACAGTGAGCTCTAATGTGAAGCTGGCAGTTGGCTCATTTGGGCTCCCTTGTTCACAGCTGGCAGTGGCATTCCCAGGAATCTCATATGTGGAGCTGGCAGTTGGCTCATCTGGGTTCCCTTGTACACAGTTGGCGATTGGATCCACAGGGAGCTCTAATTTGGAGCTGGCAGTTGGCTCATTTTGTAGGCTCTCTTGGTCACAGCTGGCAGTGAAAATCTCTTCAGTTTACAATCTGTAATGGCAGAATGACCATGTACCTTTCTTTTTACGCAGGACGTCCTGTTGGTGGACAATCACTTTTTTGCTCACCTCTGCCTGTAACCTCTTTATTTTATAGGCAATTTTGGAAAAATCGTTTGCCTTCAGTTTGCTTTGAGCCTTGAAGGAGATTTCTATGTGTTTCATAAAGAGCATTACATTGACTGTCATGTTTTTAATCGATGTAGGTGCATATCCTTTTTGGCCCAGGTACTTCAGCCACCCGTGGAAAGAAAAATATAAAAAACTTGTTTGATTCAAATATTTAAGATATACAAGTCTTAAAAATATGTATGTATTATCATGGCTTAAATAACCATTTCCATCTCTATTGCATAGATATTAACTTACATGCGCAGCCTGTCCATTTGGCAGAGAAATTTAAGGTCATAAACTCCAGCTGCACCACTGCAGGCAGCAAGCATGTATGAACAGAACTGCTATGTGACTGGCGTCCATTGTCCCTATCTTTCCTTACAGTCTGTGGTCCCAAGCGAAATGCTTCAAAGTCAAGAAGGATCTTTTCTGCAGTAACAAAAGCAGCACCAATTACTTTTCCAAACAAAAATGATTAAAGGCAACAATAATGCAAGTGTGGGTGAATGAATGAAAGTAGCTGGTTAGTTAGACAAAACAAATAGTCAATTTACCAGTTTCCTCCCTGTAAACTTTCCACAGGCCTACTTACGAAATAACGCCTGGCCTGGTCCCCTTCTGGATACGATCCCCTTTTTGTGCCGATCTGGTTGGTTCGTATAATGCCTTCCCATCAGTGCTCTCCTGCTGATTTGAGGTTTCCATTTTGTCCTCTAACTGTTGCAACCTGTTGGACAGTTTTTGTTCCAGCTGTTGTACCCTTCCCTCTAGCTAATGCAGACTTGTGGATTACTGTTTGCAACTGCAGCTGCTCTGCTGCAGTACAGATTCACTTGAGAACTCAGCCTGAGAACTGTTGGCACAAGACAGAGGGAAGGGAGAAGGTGCAACAGTGGTGCACAGTGGCTAGTCTCTCTAAGAGAAGACCACAGCAACTCCCTGAGCAGAACCTAGTATCCATCACGGTGGCAGACATCCAAGAAAGAGTCTCAGGTATGAAGAACTGGACAGCACCAGGGCCTGACATGATCCATGCCTACTGGCTTAAGAAGCTCACTGCACTCCATGAGCAGCACAAATGAACCAGCTGCTAAAGGATGGGAACCACCCTGAATGGCTAACTGAAGGGCACACAATCATGATCCTGAAGGACCCCTCGAAGGGTAACTATCGGCCAATAACCTGTCTCTCCACAACATGGAAGCTCATGTCAGGCATCATAGCAACTAAGATAAGTGGGCACATGGATCAATACTTGAGCACAGCACAAAAGGGCATTGGCAGAGATAGCAGAGGAGCCAAACACCAGCTACCAAACAATCGCCTGAGATTGCAAAACCCGACACACCAACCTGTGCACTGCCTGGATTGATTACAAGAAAGCCGCACTCATGGATCATTGAATGCCTGGAGCTGTACAACATCAACAGGACTTTGAGAGGCTTCATTGCAAACTCAATGGTGCTGTGGAAAACCACCATTGAGGCCAATTGCAAGCCACTTGCACAAGTCTCCATCAAATGTGGCATATACGAAGGAGATGCTCTGTCCCCACTGCTGTTCTGTATAGGTCTGAACCCCCTCAGCCAAATAATCAACTAGACTGGCTATGGATACCGACTCAAGAATGGGACCACCATCAATCACCTCGTCTACATGGATGACATAAAACTGTACGCCAAGAGCAAGCGAGACATCGACTCACTGATCCACACCACTAGGATCTACAGCACTGATATCAGAATGTCATTCGGACTTGAGAAGTGTGGTCGGATGGTGACAAAGAAAGGGAAGGTAGCCCAAACAGAAGGGGTCTCACTCCCAGAAGGAACAGTAGCAGACATTGAGGACAGTTACAAGTACCTTGGTATCCCACAAGCAAATGACAACCTCGATGAGGCCACAAGGAAAGGAGCCACAGCCAAATACCTACAATGAGTAAGGCAAGTCCTAAGAAGTAGGCTCAATGGCAAGATCCGGGCAATAAACAGCTACACCCTACCAGTGATCAGATACCCTGCAGGAATAATAATCTGGCCAAAGGAAGAGATACAGACCACAGATATTAAGACAAGGAAGCTCCTAACCATGCATGGAGGGTTACGTCCCAAATCCAGCACCTTGAGACTGTACACTAGCCGTAAAGAAGGAGGCCTAGGACTAATGAGTGTGAGAGCCACTGTCCAAGATGAAACATCCAAGATCCATAAATACATCAAGGATAGAGCCCCGACAGATGACGTGCTCAGTGAATGTCTCAGACAATGGCGAACAGAGGAAGAGGTGCTGGAGGTATCATCATGGGAGAACAAACCCCTACATGGGATGTACCACTGTCAGATAACTGAAGTGGCTGATATCAAGAAATCCTACCAGAGGCACTCATCATGTCTGCACAGGAACAGGCCCTGAACACCAGAGCAATAGAGGCCAAGATCTACCACACCAGACAAGACCCAAGGTGTAGGCTGTGCAAAGAGGCCCCTGAGACAATCCAGCTCATAACTGCAGGGTGTAAGATGCTGGCAGGGAAAGCATTCACAACCAAGTGGCTGGCATAGTGTACAGGAACATCTGTGCAGAGTATGGACTGGAAACCCCAAGGTCAAAGTGGGAAACACCTCCTGATCCTGTGGGACTTCCAAATCCAGACTGATAAAATGGTAATGGCGAACCAACCGGACATTGTGGTGGTGGACAAACAACAGAGGAAAGCCGTTGTGGTTGATCTAGCAATACCAAGTGATGGCAACATCAGGAAAAAGGAACATGAGAAACTAGAGAAATACCAAGGCCTCAAAGAAGAGCTTGAGAAAGCCTGGAGAGTGAAGGCATCAGTGGTACCCGTGGTCATCTGGGCACTCGGGGCAGTTACCCTCACACTGGAGGAGTGGCTAAAACAGATCCCAGGAAAAACATCATAACCTTTATTGAGGTTTCATACATCTAAGTTCCACTGTACTTTCAGATAAATAAGATTGCACATGTACAACATGTTAGATTTACATACCTCAATGTTTAAAATACGATGTGTGTCAGACAAATGCTTATCCAACCTGATGAGTTAAGTTTTATCACAGATAGGGCAGTGAAGTTGAGCTGAGCTCCTGAGGTATGGAAATTCACGCATAATAATAATAATAACAATAACAACAACAACAACAACAACAATAATAAATATACATCTTTGCTGACAAGTGCAAAAGGGGGGCTTTTCTTTTGACACATAAAGAGTCCTGATGTCAAACGAGAAAAAAATAAAAATAAATAAAACTCACTAAATGTTTTTCCTGAGGATTTCAGAGAAGCATTATCTTTAGCTGTTTCTGTGTTAACACTAGTGTCAGAGTTCACTGGTGTTATTTATGTGACATTTATTTATTCAGTAAAAAACAGCAGTGTTTCTTACGGGATGGAGTATCCACTCATGCAGCGCGTCCCGAACCCCGGAGACTCCTGCAGGGAACTCAGCAACCGCTGCATTGAGGGGTCCCAAGGAGCGTCGTCACTGTGAGAGAGAACACAAGGGTTAAAGACCCCCGAGACCCAGACCCCCAGAGCCAGAGACCCCCCAGAGACCCCCGAGAACCCCGGAGACAGGACGGAGCAGGTGGGCCGTACCCGATGAAGGTGACCTCTAGGGCTGCAGCTCCAGACTCGGATACTTCCCGAACGGAGGAACAATCAGACTGAAAACCAGAGCAATGCACACGAACAAGGCCGGAAGAACGATCTGCAGAAGAACAGGGTTAAAACCAGCCAAAACCTGTTCAGATCCATCTAAAACCTGTTCAGATCCAGCCAAAGCCTGTTCAATTATCAGTTTCTCTGACCTGAGTGAAGAATCCTTTCCTCGAGCGTTGAGTGTAAAGAAAACGCTTCCACATCAAAGCCATGAACTGCTGCCTCCTCAAACTCCAGCCACTCACAGAGTATGACCCTTTCCCGTCCGTACAGTTCAGCCAATCAGAGTCTGGAAATACAGAGAAACATGAGCCAATTGGAACCCTCCACTGGAAATACAGAGAAACATGAGCCAATCGGAGTCCTCCGCTGGAAATTCAGAGAAACATGAGCCAATCGGACTGGTTTCTGGTCATCTTGAATCTCATTCATTTATATAAATATGTTTAAGTACTCCGTCGGACCCTGCAGCTCTTCAGTTTGTTTAGATTATGTGAGTATGTGAGTACCTGGGTCTCCGTCGGACTCGTTTCCCTGCAGGTCATCCTCTGTCAGAGGTTTGAGGCAGGTCTGATGGTCTCCTCCTCCGAAAGCATGAGTCCTGCGTCTGCGCTGAACGGGGAGCGTCCCGTCTGAGAAAATAAAAGCACAGGAAATGAAAAACTGAAAAAAATAATCCTGCAGCTCCTGGTTGGCTCGCCATAACATTGATGTCTCCTGAACTGAGCTAAAGCCAATTCAAATCAAATTCAGTTCTTTTCTTCAGTGCCACTGCTGCTACATTCATCAGATCCACAAGTATGAAGCAGGTATTTCATTTAAATATAAAGACCTTTATTGAACATATTGGGTTCAGTGTCACCTGAGGGAACGTCTGTGTCCACACCGTTGTCCTCGGCCACTTTCAGGAAAATCAGAAAAAACAGGCAAAAGTTAAATCAGTTCAAGTTTTTCAGATGTTTTTACCTTTTTTACTAAACTTAAAGCTGAGTAGCACTTGTTCTGTTGGAGTCATTTTGCTCTGGCCCTGATTAAAAGTGTTTTTCTTCCACAGAATTTGACAGAGGCACTACATGTTCTCATCAGAAGCCATTATAGTTTATAGTTACAGCCCTCTTAAACTGGCTGGAGCTGATATTTTTCTTCTAGTTGTGAAAACGGTTTAAACCAAAATAATTTAATGTAAAATAATAATTAGTGAAAAAACAGTCTTTATGATCCATCTACTGTTTATTCTAAGGGATTGTAATAGATTAGAACCTCTATTCAGGAACAGAAAACCTTGGCCAATCACATGCTCCAAAAAGGAGCTCTCCCATTGGTCGACACCAATGAATTTTTATTTATTTTTATTAATTTATTTAAGTATCTCTAAATGATTTAAATGCATCTGTTTGAGGAGCGTTCAGGATGCTCCGGACTAAAAGAAGCGTCAGTAAAACCTCGTCAAGGCTGGTGTCAGGCACGCCGTAGCTGAAGATGCCCAGGTGGTGCAGGTTCTGGTCCAGGGTCTTGAACAGGTCCACGAAGGCCCTGTCTTTGGCCGCAGAGTAGGGAAGGATGTAGGTGAGCTCGTGTCCTAGGTCCTCGACCAGACAAGCCGCCGGGACAAGCCCCAGGATCAGAGCCGTCACCTAAGCCACGTCCCCGTTCACCAGAGGGGGGTCCGGGTCCGAGGTGGCCCCCACGCTGCCTGTCTGAGGAGAGAGGAAGCAAGGAGACAGGGTTGAGGAGGGAGGAGACAGGGCTGAGGAGGGAGGAAACAGAGTGAGGACAGAGGAGACAGAGTGAGGACAGAGGAGACAGAGTGAGGACAGAGGAGGTTTACCGATGGTGGCGGCCTCGCTCGCGTGTTCAGAGCGTCCGGCGTCGCTGGAACTGACCGAGGCCCCGTCTTCGTCCTGGAACAGAGTTAAATACCGACATCTCAGAGAAATAAACTTTAAAGTAATTCATGAATTAATTCAGTATTTAATCCAACAGTTGTTGTTGAAGACAATATTAAACATTTAACCAGGATTTACATTTTGGCAACATTTCCAGCTTTTTTTCAGCTTTTTGATTCATCATCACATTCATGTTCCTCTTGGTTCCATTGGAGTGTGTATCGTATAAATGTCGTACCTTTTTTTTTTTTTTCTGATGGATGGCTCTGGCTCCTTCTTCACCAGTGTCAGGTAATAGCCCATTCCCAGGTGAGTCTTCAGAAACAGGGAGGTGCCCACGCAGCACAGCTTCCCATGAGAAATGATGGCGATGCGGTCTCCAAGGATGTCCGCCTCGTCCATGTGGTGCGTGGACAGGATGATGGTGCGACCTGTGAACGCCACAAACACACATCTCACAGGTGTCCCAGCAGCGAGACCCCCACCACAGTGTGAGGTTTGTCCCACCTGTCCTGTACTTCAGCAGCAGGTCCCTGATCCCCCGTCAAGCGTAAGGGTCCACTCCGGCCGTGGGCTCGTCTAAAATCACCACTTTGGACCCTCCAACGGAGAGTATGCATCTGCATCCCCCCGGCGCTGGTGCGGGCCGAGCGTTTGTGAGGTAACCCCGTGTCCCGCAGGATCTGCTCCATCTCAGACCGGACCTGGGCCTCGGACAGACCTTTGAGACGAGTGTAAAACTAGATGTGTTTTTCTACCATCAGCCTGAGAGACAGACGACAGGATGATGATGAAGATTAATGATGAGAAATATTGGTTAAAATGCACTGTTCTGCCGAAAATACTCTCAAAATAAAATAAAAAAGGAACTAGAGTTTGCTCATTTTGAAACAGACAGTAATTTCTCTTTAGTGGAGGCTTGTCCCGTCCTAATGTTCCCCTCCTGTCCTGCAGGTGGACCATCACTCCCTGATTTGGGTCAGTTCCTGTTTTATCACGCTAGTCGCTTAGCCTAAGAACATTAACTTCTCTATCTCTAGAAATAGTTCTAGAAAGCAGGTCCTCTCTGTGATGTTGCTGCTGCCTTTCATTAAAATCTAACAAAGTTTATCATAAAAATTGTTTTGTGAAAGACTGACTGTGCTGCAATCATCAAATGAAACAAATGCTGATATCAGCTCAGTTATATTAGTCTCACTCTATAATGTTTTATTTTATCAGTTTCTGGGGTGTTGCCGTACAAAACTCCAACAGTGTGGCGTGCAAAAGGTTCTGAGCTGAGTAAACCGAATTTTTTACGCAAAATGGGGAATGACAGGGACAGTCAGAGCCTGCAGTTCCCCTCCCATCCCTGCAGAGGGATCCTGCACTGGTACCAGGACTAGACCAGGACCGAGACCACGACCAGGGCCAGACCAGGACTAGAAAGGGACCAGACCAGGACTAGAATGGGACCAGACCAGGACCAGGACCAGATCAGCACTAGAATGGGACTAGACCAGGACTAGACCAGGACCAGACCAGGACTAGACCAGGACTAGACCAGGACTAGACCCGGACTAGACCAGGACCAGACTAGGACCAGACCAGGACTAGACCAGGACTAGACCAGGATCAGGACTAGACCAGGACTGGACCGGGACTAGACCAGGACCAGAACCTGAACCAGACCAGGACTAGACCGGGACCAGACTAGGACCAGGACTACACCGGGACCAGGACCAGACCAGGACTAGTATGGGACCGGACCAGACCAGGGCCAGGACCAGACCAGGACTAGAACGGTACCAGACCAGGACCAGGACCGGGACCAGACCGGGACCAGGACCAGGACCAGACCAGGACTAGAACGGGACCGGACCGGACCAGACCAGGGCCAGGACCAGACCAGGACTAGAGCGGTACCAGACCAGGGACCAGGACCAGTACCAGGACTAGACCGAGACCAGGACCAGGGCCAGACCAGGACTAGAACGGGACCAGACCAGGACTAGAACGGTACCAGACCAGGACCAGGACCAGACCAGGACCAGACCAGACCAGGACCAGACCAGACTGGGACCAGGACAGGACAAGAACGGGACCAGACCAGTAGAACGGGACCAGACCAGGACCAGGACTAGAATGGGACTAGACCAGGGCCAGGACCAGACTAGGACCAGACCAGGACCAGACCAGGACCAGACCAGGACCAGACCAGACTGGGACCAGGACCAGGATCAGACCGGGACCAGGACCTGGACCTGGACCAAGAGGGACAGGTTCTGGTTCTGGTTCTGGACGTACCTCCAGGGTTACGTCTCCGGTTCAAAGGGACTTTACTGCACCCGTCCTTCAGGTACCAGGTGAGCACTCTGTACAGGACGGCGTCCACCTACATGAGGCTGATGGCCGTCCTCAGGCTGAAGTCGTCTTCCTCCGGAGGACTGTTCAGGAGGTTATTCCAGGCCACACAGAGGACGTACGGCAGATACAGAGTGAAGTAAATGATTCCACCGTACACCGCCGCGAGGTTCGCTCGAGCAAACGCCGTACTCACAAGGAAACACTGCATTATGGTCACCACCGCGAACGAACCCAGGAACAGGAAGACCACACCGGGATCACTGTAGGGCAACAGGTTCCCCATCTGCAGAGACCAGGGTCGGACAGGGCTTAGAGGGATTTGGATCCGGTCTCATCTTGAGCAGCAGCACCAGGAGGCTGGCGCTGATCAGCAGAGGGACCAAGCTGCTGAGGAACCAGCTCAACCACAACATGCCGTTGTCCAGACCCATGATCTTCATGGTCTCCTTCAGTCGAGCCTCTTTCTCATAAACCACACTCTTCAGGATGATGGCCACCGAGTACATCCAGGCCAGGGTCATGAAGAGTGGCATGGACCGGGACATGACCCGCAGGAAACTGAAACCATCAATAATCAATATTCAACACCAGGGATGTGATCTGCAGGAAACTGAAACCATCAATAATCAATAATCAACACCAAGGACGTGATCCGCAGGAAAATGAAACCATCAATAATCAATAATCAACACTAAATAAATATATGTATATATACATATATATGTATTTATATGTATATATGTATTTATATATACATATATATATATATACGTATATGTACATATATATATATATACACATGTATACATATACACACACACACATATATATGTATATATATATATATATATATATATATATATATACACACACACATATATATATATATACATATATATATACATACATGTATGTCCCCTCCTCTTCCTGTTAGTGCTGCCACATCATTGGTCAAAAGAGTCCGGTGAGTTTAAGGTTCATCGACTCAAGAAGTTTGTTTGGAGTGATACAAGATGGATTTACAAGAGTTTGGAAACTCCCAAATCTCACGAGAATCCAGCTGCAGCGCAAGGTTACTGGCCCGGGTCAGTCCAGTCCAGGTCAGTCCGGTCCTGGTCCGGGTCAGTCCAGTCCTGGTTCTGCTCTGGTCTGGGTCAGTCCGGTCCTGGTCCAGGTCAGTCCAATCCTGGTCCTGGTCCGGTCCAGGTCAGTCCGGTCCTGGTCTGGGTCAGTCTGATCCTGGTCCTGGTCCGGGTCAGTCCGGTCTGACTCACATGTCATCCACGTAGCAGGGGTAGGGCATCTTTTGGAGGTAGACCCCGGTTCTGTGCGACATCCCGGTGATAACGCTGACGATGCCCTGCTCGATCACGTCCTGAAGATATGAGGACCTGCCCCAAATGTACCTCATGTCCTCAAACGGGTCGGCCCTGGGCCGGGGTCCCAGTACCTGCAGAACCGGGGGAGACCAGATACAACTAAACCAGCTCAAATCCATCCAAAACCTGTTCAAAACCACCTAAACCCTGTTGTCGTCTCTGAAAAAGTAGTTTCTTACGCATCCTTGATCTTGTTGGTGCGCTCCACGTTGTCGATGTCCATGCGGATCTTGTAGTCCACTTTTGGAGGCAACTCTGTGGCGTTGGGTTTGATGTTAAAGACGAACCCGGCCCAGAACTTTCTGTCCTCGAGCAGAACCATGGAGCGGTTCACAAGGAGCTCCTCGGTGGAGACGGGCTGCAGTTTGTCCAGGTTCACACACTGTCCCAGAGAAATCAGGAGTTCAAATATGGATGGAGTAATTCATGAAGGTAAATGAAACAAAAAACTGCTTAACCCTCGAGGGTCCCTCAGACCAAAAAATGCTCTTTTAAAGATATAGAAATATTATGTCAATTTATTTTCTACATTTTTTTTACGAATGTCATTGTAAACTTCAGTTCCCACCAAACATAACAAAAATATTAGAATTTTCTGAATTTTTAACTCCTTAAATGCCAGTTTTAAATTGTTCCTGTGTCCCAAGAACAGAAAAAGGGTTTTTTAATGACTGCCAAGAAAACATTTAGAGATTTCAACACCAGGAACTGAGAAATCAAATGTGAATGGTAGAGTGTTGAAAAAATGCATTTTAATGAGAGTGAATAGCCAAAATGCCAAAGGGACACAGGTGGAAGTTTAAAAATCATAAAAAATTAAATTCACCCTAAAATATACAAACTGGACAAACTTGCCAACTATGCCATTTGCATCAAGTTATACAAAAATAAAAGTCAATAAACACAAAAAATATGAGCAAAAGGAAAGACTTAGAGAATCCTCTAAAGCAGGGACTCAATTCAGTTTAGCCATTTTTGATCTAGATAGTGTCTGTTTGTGGTTTGAGTTATTTCAGCCCGAAGCCCCTCGGAGACCCTGACCTCCATGAAGCGAGAGATGCTGGCGATGGCTTGGTCCGTCTCATTGAACACGTCTCTCCAGATCAGAGCACCCCCCTGTGGACGCCCCGCCTCTTCCTGTCTGGACAGGAAGTGATTCACATCAGCCACCATCCAATCAGTGTCGGCCAACTGAGCCCCGAAATATCGAGCTGTCACGTTATTCCTCAGAAGGTTCTGGAGAAAACAACCAGAAACCTGTTCAAATCCATCTAAAACCTGATCAAATCCATCTAAAACTGTTCAAATCCATCTAAACATGTTCAGATCCCTCTAAATCTGTTCAGATCCCTCTAAACCCTGTTAAAATCCCTCTAAACCTGTTCAGATCCCTCTAAATCTGTTCAGATCCCTCTAAACCTGTTCAAATCCCTCTAAACCTGCTCAGATCCCTCTAAATCTGTTCAAATCCCTCTAAACCTGTTCAGATCCCTCTAAACTCTGTTCAAATCCCTCTAAACCTGTTCAAAACCCTCTAAACCAGTTGTTACCCTGATGAGGTTCATCTGTTCGCTGTTCTCCATAAACTCCCAGACTTTAGGTCTCATTTCTTCCCACATTCCTCCCAAGTCCCTGAACACACCAAGCTCCTGGAAGGTTCAGTTGAAACCTGAAAAAGAGAGACAGGTCAGAGCAGCACCACCTGCAGGTGGAGACTGCAGAGAAAGGACTGGAACAGAACAAACTAAGGCTTCTCAAAAACTACTGTGAGAGAAGGTTAACAGGATTAAAAACACAGACAGGTCTGATTGTTCTTTATTTTGAGGCTGTACATTTGTTATTGTTTTTAAGTTAATACAGTTTAGTTCAGCTTTGTTCTTCTTTGATAAAACCAGACTCATGGAGCATAATGACAAATACAACAATTTGAGCATCATGGGCTTCCCCCATGTTTAATCCTCAGTGTGACAGTGTATCATGATGTTTTTGTGTCCAAAAACAAAACGAAAACTAAAAAAGTAATTAATGAGAACGAAAACTCTGACTAAATGTACCGACACTTCTCGGGAAGACAACAGGAGATGAAAAGAGAATGTCTTTAAATATAAAATATGTTAAAGATTGGAACCTGAATACCAGCCGGAACAGGTTAGGACTAGTTTACTTTCATTCAGAGAAATTATTAACTAAATGCATTACCATTATATTTTAGTGACTAAATCTCCTGTAGATATAGTCGACTCAATCCTTTTGAGATTTAGTCAAATAAAACTAATAAGGATTGTCACATTTGTAGTTTTGAAAGTGTTTAATCGCGTGTGATGGACGCACCTCGTGGATAATCCTCTCTGTGGCCGGAGTCTGAGGAGTGTACAGGATCTGTCCGAGCAGCAGAGGTTTACGGCCGTCCAGATCATCCTCGACATGGGATTAGAGTCCAGACTCCTCACCAGACTGTTACAGTACGGAGCTGAAAACACACAAACAGTTCAGATAAAAGGGTCCAGACTCCTCACCCGACTGTTACAGTACGGAGCTGAAAACACACAAACAGTTCAGATGAAAGAGTCCAGACTCCTCACCAGACTGTTACAGTATGAAGCTGAAAACGCACAAAGGTTCAGATAAAAGAGTCCAGACTCCTCACCAGACTGTTACAGTACGGAGCTGAAAACAATGTAGTTCTCACAGTTCTGTTCTCCTCCGATGCTGAATAAAATCAAAGACACTGAGCTCATGTTCTGCATTGAACTGTTTTACAAAGAGCTAAGAGATTTCTCTTAAACATCATCTAATGCCTCCAACCTGAGGAAACTTAGGCCAAACTCATATGTTTCTCTGTAAAAACCAGTTGGACCTGGGACGGAAGGGTTCTAACAGTCCCAGAGTGAGCCCGAAACTCAACCAGTTTTTATTGTTTAATGTAGTTTCACTTAGACTTCTCGATCATTATAAACTCACTGGAGGAGTCGTAGATAAATGGGTTTAGACTCACTGGAGGAGTCGTAGATAAATGGGTTTAGACTCACTGGAGGAGTTGTCGTAGATAAATGGGTTTAGACTCACTGGAGGAGTTGTCGTAGATAAATGGGTTTAGACTCACTGGAGGAGTTGTCGTAGATAAATGGGTTCAGACTCACTGGAGGAGTATCAGAGATAAATGGGTTCAGACTCACTGGAGGAGTTGTCGTAGAGCTGGTGCGGAGGCTTGTCGCTGCTGTTGCTGCTCCCAAACGGAGCCTTGTAGTTGCTGTCTTCGTACCAGTTCAGACTCTTGATCTGCAGCCGTCCTCCTTCAGGATGTCCACAGACGATTCTGGAAACAGCCGAGTACAGAATGCTCGGAGTGAGTTCAGAGGCAGAGCATGGTCCTGAGGTTGAGCATGGTCCTGAGGCAGAGGTGGGTCTTGAGACAGGGCTGAGGCCTGAGGCAGAGGTGGGACTTGAGACGCTACTGAGTCCTGAGGCTTAGCTGGGTCCTTAGACTGTGAGTCTTGACACAGAGGTTGGTCCTTAGCAGTGATTCCTGAGGTAGAGCTGGGTCCTGAGGCAGACCTAGGTCCTTTGGCTGTAAGTTCTGATTCAGAGCTGAGTCCTTTTGCAGAGCTGGGTCTTGAGGCAGCGAGTCCAGAGGCAGAGCTGAGTCCTGAGGAAGAGCTGGGTTAAGAGGAAGAGCTGGGTCCTGAGGATGTGAGTACTAATGTAGAGTTGGGTCCTGAGGCAGTGCTGGATCCTGATGCAGAGCTGGGTCCTGAGGAAGAGCTTTGTCCTGATGAGGGGCTGAGTACATTGACAGAGCTGTTTCCTGAGGAAAAGCATGGTCCTTCGGCTGTGAGTCCTCTCACAGAGCTGGGTACTTAGGCAAACCTGTTTCCTGAAGAGGAGCTGATTACTAAGGCAGAGCCTTTTCTTGAGGCAGGGCTGGGTCCTGAGGTGGAGCAGTGTCCTGAGGCAGAGCTGAGTCCTGAAGCAGATCTGAGTCCTCATGCAGAGCTGGGTCCAGAGGAAGAGCTGGGTCCTGAGGATGTGAGTCTTCATGCAGAGCTGGGTCCTGAGGCAGCGCTGGATCCTGACAGAGTGAGTGCAGAGGCAGAGCATGGTCCTGAGGCAGAGCTGGGTCCTGAGGCAAAGCTGTTTCCTGAAGAAGAGCCAAGTCCTAAGGCAGAGCCTTTTCCTGAGGCAGGGCTGGGTCCTTAGGCTGTGAGTCCTGATTCAGCACTGAGTCCTGTTGCAGAGCTGGGTCTTGAGGCAGTGAGTCCAGAGGCACAGCTGACTCCAGAGGACAGGCTTGGTCCTGAAGCAGTGAGTCCAGAGGCAAAGCTGTGTTTAGAAGCAGTGAGTCCAGAGGTCAGGCTGGGTCCTGAAGCAGTGAGTCCTGATGCAGAACTGGGTCCTGATTCTGAGCTGATTCAGGCGGAGCAGTGTCTTGAGGAAGAGCTGGGTCCTAAGGCAGAGCTGGGTCCTGAGGCAGAGCTGTTTCCTGAAGAGGAGCTGAGGCCTAAGGTAGAGCCTTTTCCTGAGGCAGGGCTGGGTCCTTAGGCTGTGAGTCCAGAGTCAAAGCGGAGTCCAGATTCAGCGCCTGGTCCCTAGGTGGAGCAGTGTCCTGCGGCAGGGCTGAGTCCTGAGGCAGATCTGAGTCATGGGTTAAGACAAAGAGCTGGGTCCAGAGGCAGAGTTGGGTCCTGATGATGTGAGTCCTTATGCAAAGCTGGGTCCTGAAGCAATGAGTCCTGATGAAGAGCTGGGTCCTGATTCAGACCTGGGTCCTGAGGCAGAGCAGTGTCTTGAGGCAGAGCTGTCTCCTAAAGAGGAGCTAAGTCCTTAGAAAGAGCTTTTTCCTGAGGCAGGGCTGGGTCCTTAGGTGTGAGTGTTGTGACTTATTTGTTGTAACACTTTTATCCTGTTTATAGAAATATGTATTATTTATACAATGAAATAATATTTGAATGAGTTCTATAAGGGTGATAAATTAAATTGTACGCTGTTCTTGTAATACAATGTTGCAAAATGAACAGTAAACCTTCAAGTTGAAGACATCCGCCTCTGTCATCATTTTAGAAGCTTTCATGTCATCATTTTAGAAGCTTTCATTCCACATCATTTTTGGTGCCGAAACCCGGGAAGTGTAAGAACTTTAAAGATTTTTTTGACCGGAGTGAAACGCTAACGGCTACTGCTAGCAGCCGAGATGACGGACAGACTTGAGCGGATGAAGAGGAAACGGGCTACAATACGGGCCACTACGACGAAGCTGTTAACCCGCCTGGAGGAAGAGGTGGGCAAGGAAAGACCAGATAATGACAAACTACGTGAGTTCCTGACACTTTTGATATCCAAGGAGGAAAGTTTATCCGACTTAGACAAAGGCATAGAAGAGGAGACGTCAACGGATGATTTGGACACCGAGATCATAAGTACACAGGATTACATGGACCGCATTCTCATATGGAAGGTTCGCGTAACTGGCATCATCGAACGGTCACGTGAGTTTACAAGAGCGAGAGTGAGTGATGCGAGCTCCAGTTCATTTGTGTCACAGTCCAGACAAACTGTTAAGCTTCCCAAGTTACTGATAACCAAATACGATGGTGAAATAAGTCAGTGGCAGGAATTTTGGTCCCAATACGAAACAGCTATTCACAAAAATGACGCACTATGCAAGACAGACAAGTTCACCTACCTGAGATCTTACCTAACTGGAGCAGCTGCACGGACTATTGCAGGACTCACAATGACAGATGACAACTATAATACTGCAATAGAGTTACTCCAGAGCCGCTTTGGAAGAAAGGACATTGTGATTAGTGCTCATATGTCCAAACTATTGAACTTGACTCCTGTAAAGAAATCATCTGATGTGGCAGCTTTGAGGCATTTATACGATGAATGTGAGATCCAGATACGCAGCTTGGAATCCTTGGGTGTGCATAGTGATACCTATGGCTGCCTGCTATGTCCAGTGCTGCTGCAGCTCATCCCAGAGGATATAGCCTTAGCCTACACCCGCCGATCGGACTCCAACAGCGAATGGAAAGTGCCAGAGCTAATTGAGTTTCTACAAAATGAGGTACAAAGCAGAGAAAGGGCGCTACAGCTTACCAGACCCGGCCAGACTACTAAGGATTCTTCCCCAAACAATAAGCAAGTGGGTAAGCCATCCTATGCCTGTGACTTTAAACCCAGAAAGTGGAGTGTCCCATCAGCTACTGCTCTGCACACAGTAAACACCGTTCCCCAGACCTGTGTGTTTTGTGACAGCAGCAACCACAAACCTGAGAACTGCCCAGAGTACACAGGAAGTGCACGTAAAGAAAAACTGAGAAAACTTGGAAGATGTTTTGTGTGTTTAGGCCCAAAACACATAGCAAAATTCTGCAGAGCTAAAGTTTCATGTGGCTTATGCAAACGTAGACACCACCAGTCAGTGTGTGAGCAGCATGAAGCTAAGCCAGATGTTGACAGCAGCAATGACAGTGCTAATGCAGATGCTGTGTTGTCTTCAGTAACGAGTCCTGTGCAAACGAAGACAAACTCTCAGAACACAGTACTGCTTCAAACCGTTAAGGCATGGACAGTAGGCCCTAAAGAGAGAAAAATAACCCGCTGTCTGTTAGATGGAGGGAGCCAGCGAAGCTTCATTCATAAAGGTGTTGCCAGAGCCCTTGGACTACCAGTCATTAGACAAGAGACACTTAACCTCCACGTCTTTGGATCCACTACTCCTGTCACAGAGAAGCGCAACGTTGTGAGAGTTGAGCTGGAGAATATGTGGAATACTGAACAAAGACTTGTAATTGAAGCAGTGGAGACACCTCAGGTATGCACTGCAGTGATTAAAGTCCCAAGTGAGCCTATTCAAGCAGAGCTGAAGAAAAGAGAGCTGCAGCTTGCAGACTTCCCATTAGAGGGTGCTGATGAGTCAGAGTTGGAGGTGTTAATAGGAGCAGACTTCTACTGGCAAGCAGTTACTGGTAAAGTACAAAGAGTCACCAAAACGCTAGTAGCAGTTGAAAGCATCTTTGGATGGACTTTGCAAGGACCAGTGACAACCTCCAGTGTAATAGATACCACTTGCATGCACATCAGTCTAACTGAAGACACAGAGATCTCCAAACAGCTGCATGCATTCTGGGAAGTGGAGTCACTGGGCATAGTAAACATACAGTCAGAGAGCCCAGAGGACTCAGAAGTTTTACAAAGCTTTGAACAGACAACAACAGTGAAGGATGGACGCTACCAAGTTGAGTTACCATGGCGACCGGACAGAGCCCAACTTTCAGACAACTTCAAGGTGGCAAAAGGACGTCTTGAAAGCCTCAAGAGAAAACTGAACACTGATGCAACCTTGTATGCCAGGTATGACAATGTAATACAAGACTACCTGCAGCAAGGAATCTGTGAGGAGGTGCCACAGGGCACATCAGCGGCAGAGAACTTGGAGACAGTCAAATATTACATGCCACACCATGCTGTTGTGAGAGAAGACAAGGCTACAACCAAACTCAGAGTGGTCTTCGATGCATCATCACACGAGGAGAACTGCCCATCCCTCAATGACTGTTTGTACACTGGACCTAACCTGAACCCAAATCTGCTGGACGTGCTAATTAAATTTAGACTGCACAAGATAGCCTTTACTGCAGACATCACCAAGGCTTTTCTGCAGATTTCCTTGGCACCGAGAGACAAGGATGCTGTAAGGTTCCTGTGGCTGTACGGACCTCCAACCAAAGACTGCAAAAATGAGGTGCGTACTCTGAGAATGAACAGAGTCGTTTTTGGAGTGTCTCCCAGCCCATTCCTGCTTGCAGCGACCATAAGGAAACATCTCAAACAATATGAAAGAGAACAAATGAAAACAGTACAGACACTCAGAGACTCTTTATATGTTGATGACTTTATTTCAAGCTCACCAAATGTGCAGGAAGCCCTTCATGTGACTACGAAAGCAAAAGACATTCTGTCCCAAGCAGGCATGAACCTATGCAAGTGGGTTACAAACTCACCTGATCTCAGAGCTATGTGGAAGGAGAACGGACTAGAGCACAGTGAAGAAAATGAGTCAAGCGGAAATGTGCTCAAGGTGCTAGGACTAGTCTGGAGACCTGAGATTGACGATTTTATATTTGACCAAAGAGGACTAATGGACATTTTAAGGGGCAAAGAAAACACAAAAAGAGGGGTATTACAGACATCAGCTCGTATATTTGACCCCATTGGGTTTCTCACTCCCTTTACTGTTAGAGTCAAGTGCCTGTTTCAAGAGATGTGGGAAAGAGGGCTCAACTGGGATGAACCATTACCCCCTGATTTAAAAGAAAAATGGGAACAGTGGTGTGCAGAGTTACCATTGCTTCACCTGGTGGCCATTCCCAGGTGGTATCACATTGAACTTTGTCCAAATTCACAAACTATAAAGTTACATGTCTACTGTGATGCAAGTGAAAAGGCTTACAGTGCTGTTGCCTATCTGCAAGGACAAAACAGAGAAGGAGAGATCGTAACAAGTTTTGTAGCTTCAAAGTCACGAGTTGCACCACTGAAGAAAATGACATTACCCCGTTTAGAGCTTATGGGTGCACTTATTGGAGCAAGATTAGGACACAGTCTTCTCAAACCACTGGACCTGGAGAGAAACCAGCTCTACCTGTGGACGGACTCAATGATCACTCTTCACTGGATTCGCAGCTCTGCCCAGCGGTGGAAGCCATTCGTGGCTAACAGAGTGACTGAGATACAAGGGCTCACAAACCCAGAGTTGTGGTCCCATTGTGCTGGCAAATCAAACCCGGCAGACCTACCTACACGTGGCCAGCATGTCCAGAGCCTCATCGAGAGCCAGCTGTGGTGGAGTGGACCAACTTCACTGTCCACAACTGAGGAAGAAAGACACGCTGCAGAGGACTCTATGTCAGCTGAGGTGGACTCTGAACTTAGAGCTAAGTACCAGACTCTAGTACAACTGACCAGCACTGAACAGACTGAACCCCTGTTTGACATTGACAAATACAGCAGACTTAAGACACTGTTAAGAATAACTGCATGGGTTAGAAGATTTGTGACAAACACACAGTCCAGTCAGAGAGTGCAGGGAGAGTTGACTGCAGAAGAGATTAGTGCAGCAGAAATGTACTGGGTAAAACGGACTCAGGAGAGTAGTTTTAGCTCTGAAATCTCACAGCTAAGGTCAAAACATAATGTGGAGATAGACTCTAAAATCAAAGACTTGAAACCATTCTTAGATGACAATGGACTGATATGTGTTGGAGGGAGACTACAGAACTCTGACTTTAGTTTCAGAGAGCAACACCCATGGGTGCTACCAACCTATCATAAATACTCTGAGCTATTAGTTCAGTACTGTCATGAAAGAGTAATGCATTCTGGTGTTAGAGACACTTTGATTCAAGTGAGGGAGCAATACTGGATTTTAAGAGGGAGACAGTTAGTTAAACGTATTGTCTCAGGTTGCTACATTTGCAGGAAACTGAAGGTTAAGGCAGCACAGCAGATTACTGCTCCTTTACCTCGGGATAGAGTAACTGAGTCACCACCTTTTGAAGTTACTGGGGTAGATTTTGCTGGACCCTTGTATGTTAAAACTAAGGGTCAGCCTGCAAAGGCTTACATTGCATTGTTTACGTGTGCAGTAACAAGGGCAGTACACTTGGAGTTAGTATCAGATCAGACTACTGAAAACTTTCTATTAGCCTTAAAGAGATTTATTGCAAGACGAGGGCTATGTAGGATCATTTACTCTGACAATGCTAGAACATTCAAAAGGGCAGACAAGGACCTAAAGGAGCTATGGCAGATGATTAAAGGGTCAGAGCTCACTAAGTTCTTTACTGACAAAGGGATCACCTGGAAGTTCATTGCTGAGCGGGCAGCTTGGTGGGGGGGCTTCTGGGAGAGGCTTGTGAGATCTGTGAAAACATGTTTGAAGAGGGTACTGGGGAAGGCCTCATTGAACTTTGAGGAGCTAACCACTATTCTTGCAGAAGTTGAGGCAGTGTTAAACTCTAGACCTCTTTCCTATGTGCACAGTGACGCTTTAGACCCCCAGCCACTTACCCCTTCTCATTTCCTGGTTGGGAAACGCCTGACTTCCCTACCACCAAAGACTCTGTCTTCATCAGCTCAGGTTACCACAGCCAATAGGCAGGAGCTGGGTCGAAGGTGGAAATACCGACAGAGACTTTTGACCAGCTTTTGGAATAGCTGGCGCAAAGACTACCTAATGGACTTAAAATCAGCCCACAAGTGTGAGACTCCTACACCTACTATAGTAAAGGTGGGAGATGTTGTTCTAATAGGGGAGGACAACACACCCAGACAGACCTGGAAAATGGGTAGAATAGCAGAGGTTTTTCCAGGTAGAGATGGTCTAATTCGTTCTTGTAATGTTCGCACTTCTACAGGCAGTTTGTTGAGAAGACCAGTTCAGTTATTATATCCTTTAGAGGTATGTTAAGTGATAGCTGAATATTGACGAACCGTTGTTCATCGGGCGGGAGGATGTTGTGACTTATTTGTTGTAACACTTTATCCTGTTTATAGAAATATGTATTATTTATACAATGAAATAATATTTGAATGAGTTCTATAAGGGTGATAAAAATAGTACTAAAGTAGATTGTAAATGTAAATTTATTTTATTTTGGTAAAAACGGAAGTGTTTTATTTTTGAAAATAATTCTATAGGAAATGTATTTGTTTTTCAACCGTTTTACTTGACCGTTAAATTAAATTGTACGCTGTTCTTGTAATACAATGTTGCAAAATGAACAGTAAACCTTCAAGTTGAAGACATCCGCCTCTGTCATCATTTTAGAAGCTTTCATGTCATCATTTTAGAAGCTTTCATTCCACATCAATACACAACCCAAAACAAGACAATGTCTGACCTTCTGTGGCAATGGAATAAATTGGAATTAGGTCATAACTATAAAAAATTACATTAATGTTCAGTCACATTAGCTTCATATTGAGATGGATATATGCTCCTGAAGAAAAAGTTCAAATAATCAGTCAGTTTTATTCATGAATGTGACAGAACATGTTGAATTTAATACAAATGCTTATCGTTTATGAATTAATATGTGTATTTTGGCAAGAAAATTGTTCTGTAGTGCCCAAGACCGTTCACTCATTGATAGACATAGACCTCCATATGTAGAGACTGAGGGGTTAGGGAATAGGGAGAAGGTGAGGTTGTGTCAAACTGACCGATGATGACTTCGCAGGATTTTACCGCCTGAGTGACTTCGTAGGCGCAGCGCATCTCGGAGTGTGTGACTCCTCCGATGATGAAGACGATGAGACGAGAGCCGCTGCGCCGTTCGTCCTGAGAACTGGTCTTATGTTTCTGACGGGCGCTGTTCAGGAGACACAAGGAACACACACAGTACAAGAAAAGTCAGCAATTTCAGCATTAGTGTGTGAGCAGTGAGCTAAAATCACCACTAGAGGGAGTTCACACTTTCTGCTTGTATGAAATGTTTGGTCACACTGCCTCAGGGATATTCAAATGGATTTTTCAACCAATCTAAGAAAAGAAAAGCTTATATTACAATATCCTTCTGTGAAAATGTAGGTTAATGTTACAACTAATGAATGTTTTGCATTGATCTGTGGCGTCCATTGAGAGTTTAATGCGCTGTTCACCTCATACAGCAGGGCTCAATAACCTGGATGACTGAGAATCGCCACCAACCTGACAGCCCCAGAGCCGTTCCACGCTGCGGGACACTCAGACTGGTGTGGCCACTCCCTGGTGTCCAGTTTGTTCTCAACTGCATCCTAAAACAGACTTACTTTGAATATTGGACGCTTGGAGAAACAACACGTACAGGTCAAACCCACGCAGCTGTAGCTTATGTTAGTGTTGTAGTCAAGCCCACACTAACAGAGGAGTCATGAAAGCCCACGATGTATCAAGACCAAAACTATTAGAGACGAAGGACTGGTTTCGTTTTTAGATGCCACAGCACTCAAAGTATGAAAACCGGTAATACTCTGATATGGCATTCTTGAGACTAGAAATCAAACATTTACAAAATAGTTTCCCTATTTGTGTCTGTAAAACACAACTCTCAACAAGTTTGTGCTCTCCAAGTATTGACTCAAATTGCATTTTAGGTGTTGGAGCGACTTTTGGTTAAGTTTAGGAGAAGACTGATTGAGACTTGGGAGCAAACACCAGAGTATATACGGTTTTCTTATACCTTCTTTCTTTCTTAAGCCTCCTTTTTGCTCCTGTTTGAATTAGATTTGTTTATTGAGTGAAATTAATTAGCAAAATGAACGTGATAATCACAAACTGAGACTGTTCAGCCAAAATAAACACGGTCAAAGTTAAAACTGACCAGGAACATCAATGCAGCCAGTAGTTTATTTAAAGCCCTGCCTTAAGGAACTGCTTTTATTTCTTTGGAGGAACTGTAGCCTGTTTAAATTTTAACTTATCCAACATCCAAAATATTTGCTTATATTTCATTTAACTTTAAATTCTAAGCATTTAGAGCTGTAATCTCAGTACCGAAAAAAGTGTCTCAAATTTGTTTACCGTTAATCCGGCTGCATAATCGGCTTCCTTTTCAAGAGATTTCAGAGCACAATAAAGCATTTCAGCATGTCAATGAGACGCAGCGTTTATGACACATCCAACATGTGCTTTGAGAGTTGAGCTTCCCGAGGGATGAGAACATATAATAAACCCGACACATGAGGCGCCTGAAGACACACAAATGTATTTCTGAGGCGTATCTGATGACCTTGTTCTGATGAGTTGTCTCTTTTACATTTTTTACTCCATTGTTTATATTGTTTTTCTCACGAGTTGCTTTCAAAGTGACCCAAATGTTCATACTTCCTTTATGGCAGGTAACACATTTACTACCTTGTTTCATATGAAATCTAAACCTACGTTAAGACCCTGCTGCTAGGAACTGCTTTAATTTATTTCTATCACAAAAATCCCTGAAAACAAACGCATTTATATTTATTTTTATTGTTTTAGCCAAGTGAATTTGTAAAGATAGAATCTAACGACCTAATTTTTAGATCTAAGTACTTTAAAGCTGGATCAGGGTGGGTTAGTGAGGTAACTTTGGGGTTTTCAATCTTACAAAACCAGTAAAATTTTTATAATGAGCAATACTGAGATTTACACTGAACGGCTAACCTACTCTGGAGCAAGATCCTGAGACAAGATAGAAACACAGCCCACTGACCAAACAGAGGAAAAAACCCCCGAAAAAGTCTGTCTTTCCTTTATCTGCATAGCGAAGTCCTGAAGGAAGAAGCTGAAAGTGTTTGAAGAGAGGATTTTATGACTGAACTGCTTTACTGTGACTTTGAAACAGTTGAGTTTGTATAAGTCCAATAAATGTTTTTGCTATTCTGGAAAGTTCTGATTTGTTTGTAATGTGTAATTCCTCCTTATATTTCCTTATGTTTTTTTTTATCAAACACTAACCTCCATGACGTCTTTAATGACCGGCGTCCACCTCGACAGGTTGTACGTTTGCTCCTGGGATCGATCTCGTCTCATTGGTTTACGAGAAAAGAAAGATGGCTGCACAAAAGAGAAGATAAAGTGAGTATTTTAGTATTTTCAGTTTATCTCAGCCATTGTGAATGTTGTGTTCACGTACTGTTGTGATGATGGGGACGCCCAGCTCTTTCCAGTTCAGGATATACTCTCGTTCCTCTTCGATCTTTACATGTTGGATGAGTTTACTTAAGTTTTCTTCTGTTGTTCCTGCGCCAAACAACCGACAAATAGATTAGACTCATTTAAAGCCCTCCAATTCCTTTTATTTTAAACAAAACAAGGAAAATATGGCAAGAATAGATAGAATAAGGACAAGGAAAAGATGATTCATGTCCAAGGAGACTGTGAGCTGTGTCAGAGGAACTTATCCGTTCCCACCGTCTATTTGTCAAATAACAAAGCTCAGAAAGTTGTGATGATCTGGTCACTCTTGTCATTTGTACCATTGACACTGAAGATATAAAGCAGCACGGCCCTGATCTTGTCGTGGATGCCGTACGGATGGAGCAACACGGGGAGCAGCGTCCGCATCGGGTCCTTCACTTTCACCCCATCCACATCGGAGCCCACTGCCAGGTCCTGTCACAGCAACAGTTTAAGCTCAGTAAATGACCTGTTATTATCCGGGACATGTTCATGCAGAGAAGAAGACACACCTGTTCAGCTTTACAGAGTTTCTCAACGTTGTTTGAGTAGTGCTTCATGCAGTCCTCAGCCAACTGCAGATGCACAGTTTTCTGGGAGACAGAAAGGGAACTCATTTAAGGTAATTAAGTTTGTTTTTGAACTCTACTGGTTTCTATAAGTTCAGTAAAAACATATTAACACTCTTTCTTTTGCAAAGCTCTTTTTTAAGCCCAGTGATGCTCGGATTATGTGGAAACTCATGCCATCTTCTTCCTCTGAGGTCTTCTTTTAAGTCCAAACACCTTTCTCAGAGTCCCACTACCTCACTAAGAACAGACTGATATTCATTGAGCATTTTTAGTAGCTTAGAGAATTACAAAAACTGCTGAATCACTTACCTCTGTGATCTGTTTACGAAACGAAGGCATCTTCTTCATCATTTGGGCCAAATTACTGATTGTTATCTGTAAAACATGTAGAACAACAATAAGATAACTTCTCATAATGATGTATTTAACTGGATCAAAGTTTATTTCTAGAGAAGAAATAAAACTGTGCTTCACCTTTCCATCTGGCTGCTTCTTGGAGGCAGATATTTCTTTGACCATCTTTGGGATTTGTCTGTTTAAGAGGGAATAGTGTGTGAGTAAAAAGACATTTTGTTGTCCCTGATTCCACTCTTTGTGTTTATGAACTTACTCTGTGACCTCTGCAATGTGTTTGTGCCGAAGTTTGACCCACAGCATGTCGTCCTCGTTGAGCAGAGCCTGTTTCTCAGCACCATCTTTGGATTTATACCTGGACACAACAAATTAATTCAGACTATAATGATACAATGGTTGGAATGGATGTACAGTTTTACAGTTACAACAAAACAGACCAATACGATAAACAAATCAGACTGATTAAGGCAGACAGAAAGACAGTGAGAGCAGGTAAGGTAAGGAAATGCCTTTCAAATGTGAAGAGGAATCATGGAGATCATTTTTACTTGTAGGTGTCATCCTTTATCTCGATGAGGTCGTAGGCCATGGCCTGGTAGGTGAGCTCATGCAGAATAGGGCTGACTGGGTCAAAGCCTCGCTCCACGATCAGCAGCTGGGCCTGGGTCTTTCCCTGGAGACACACAGAACAGATAATGAACTGTAGGACTGGGAAATCAACCCAAAATAGTTTAACATTCGCTTGATGTATTTCTGCCTATTACAATTATTTTAATAATTTGAATAATAAGGGTGGAAGAATAATTATACGTGATGCAAAATGTTCAATGACTGATTGATTTATTGTTATATCACACAGTCCTAATAAACTATATAATGTAAGACAAAACAACAAGTAGGTTCATTCTAGTAAATTCAGATTAGACCATGCTCTCAAAACTGGATTTGGTGATTTCTTGTCAAGGTAAAGTTTCAGTGGTTTCAGGAAGCCCTACTGGACGTTTGGTGTCCTTTTACATGAAACACAATGATACAGCGTCTTTGTAATCCATTTGGTCTCGAGGCTAAGACACTGTTTTTGGTGTCAACAGAGTTTGTGGGAAAAAAAAAAAAAAGTTACCTTTTTCTTCCCGCTGTCGTCCAGCTCGTTATGTTGGGCCAGTTTGTTGTCGACTAGCTCTGCCAGGATCTTGGCGTTTTCCACGTTGCTGTCTCTAAATATAACACAGTAACAAAAATTTAGGAGCTCATCATGACAGTCAAAAAAAAACAACTGATATAGTTCCATTCATGTTTAGTCAACCGTCAGGGACTGTTTTATTCTTTTCTCTTGGCCTTAGATACAAAGGATTTTAACCAAAGACCAGCCACATTGGCAACTGGTTTTGGTTTACATTGTATTGATTGGATCTCTGTTTGAATTTGGATCTGGGCTGGACTTGTAGTGTTTGGATCTGATAACTGTTCTTTATAACTCTTTCCTGATGTCCCTTTGATATCATGATGTTATCCATGTAGGGCCTTGTTGTTCCTGTGTTGGTGTTATATGGCTTGGACTTTATCTTTTCGGAGGTTGAAAATAGTTATTTGTCCCTCTCTGTTTATTTAAAAGATTCCACGCAGATGTCCCAGGCCTATAGATCCACATACGGTGTAACTGTGAACTATTTATGCTCTTACTCCCTTTTCCTTTTGGTTCATGAATCTGAATTAAATTAGTCGATCTGCTTTTTCATTTTTGATTTTCTCTGTGTTGACAACACTCTTTAGGTGTCATATATCAGTCTTCACTTGGTTTAAAGTCTTGGTCACAGCTTGGTCTCGGTTAGCATGGCTCTGACTACAAGGGTGCATGGTTAAACTGGGCTCAATTGGTATGGCATGTATGAGCTTTTACAAAAGGAAATGAACAAGAAGAATAGAGCTTGAATTCTCCTCCATAAAAAAAAGCATACATAAGTTTTGTGTATCTTTCTGTCTGTGAAATAAATGTGTATTCACATTCAGACAATAAACTGTGTGAAAGAAACTGTATTTTAAAACAGCATCTACAAAGTGATATGTAACAATTATATTTAAATCAGTGGTTTCAAGCCTTTAGGACACAGTGAGCTCAGACACACACGTCTCAAGTGATGTTTTTTCTGATAAAGATGTGAGTTCAGATGTCTGCTCAAGGGCTGGAGTGTCCTGTAAAGTGAGTAACCAAACATTGTATGTCTTACTTCTTGTATCTGACCCCTGGGTACTCGTCCAACGTGGCACACAGAGATACGAGTTGGTCCGCCAGTGTCTCCATTGTCTTTCTTTTGTCCTGACTGTTGGGGCTGTAGATGCTCTTGAAAGCTCCAGGGTTGTCACATGTGAAAATCTGAGAAGAACAGATGAGGATAAATACAGTGAGTGACAAAGAAAAGATACATTTTAGTTTTGGATTTCTGACCTGTTACTCACTACAGCTCTATTTTTTATTCTATTTAAAAACAAGTCACTAAGAAACCATTGAGGAAAAAGGCATGGCTTGAAAAATTAGTACAGTTAGTGTAGTCATCAAGACAGCATCAATCGAGACAAAGTCATGTTCGAGACCAGAGAGTATTGAGTCTGAGTCAAGACCAAGAATTATACCTATCGAGACCGAGTCAAGAGCAAGACTGTGTCAGGACAAGACAAGTTCAGAACCAGTGCATGATCCACTATAATAGACACAGGAACCGTTAAAAAAATCTAAACAGTCCACCAGACTCATGGAGGTTAGTGTTTGGTGAAGGAGACAGAATTAGTCCAGTCTTAGACCAACACCAGTCTCAAGTACTAGAATGTGATACGAGCTCAGGTGAGCCACTGTGGGACCCCACACTAAAATTACTTTAAGTGATTATGTTTACGTAGTTTTTATGCATAAACCTTCAAAAACATCAATTAATTCATTAATGTACAAAAAGAGAAAATTAAGCATTATAAAGCAGCATTAGTAAGTCATATTGAAAGCACTCACTTGTGCCTCTTGAGGCATGAATGAGATGTTGATTTCTTTACAAACTCTGATGTACTTTCCACAGGAGAGCTTCATGTTGTTGAACAAGTCGTCAGGGCAGTCTATGGGACAAACAAGGTTTTATTTTGCATATTTTAGCTGTTCTAATTTAATATTCTATTGTTTTAGTGCCACTTACAGTCTGTGAAATAAACATATGCTGCTTTATATTTGGGTTTGGGCTTGAAATCATGAATGAAGGCCTCGACACACTGTTGACAAGAAGAAAATGGTTGTTATTTAAGCTAAAAACAAGTTTAAAAAAAATGGATGGACAGACAAACCTTGGCTGTTGGAGTCATGAAGTAAATGGCCTTCATTTCCAGAACAGGCTCCCGGCTTTTGTACAGGTCCTCCACAACTGCAACAACAAGGAAAATTAAAATGGGAAAAATGATGATAAGTGGGTGGTAATTTGGTTATATTATTGCCAGGAAATACAACCTACTTGTGATTTTCTCTGCCATCAAATCTGACATTTTGCAGCATGATGACAGAAGTTTGGTTGTGAAAGGGTCCAAGATCAAAATCTGTGAAGATAAACGGGTGACTTGATCTGTGCAACATTTCTGAGGATTGTGCAGGCTTTATGACCAACTGGAGGAAGTAATGAACATGAAAGCAGACTTAATTTGGGAATATACATTTTGCTAAACATTATAGTAAAGCCATAGTAACTTATAGGTCGCCGTGAAACTGAAATAGAAACAGGCTGATGTCACCAATCAATTAGATGTAACTTTTGTAATCATAACTAATGGTTGGCAAGAAACACTGTGCTGTAAATACAGTCAAAAATTTTAAATGGAGACTGCCATACCTTCCATACTTCAGACTTTCTGCAGTCTGCAATTATGGTTTCTTTGATTTCTGTAAGAGACAAAAGGAAAAATACAATTACCATACATATAAAAAAAACAGTTTAGACATCTATTGACAAATTATACTATTATACTATAACACTGTAATGCGCACATTAAGCAGAGCACCCTGGTCCAAGCACAACCCTGGAAAATAAAGAAACTTACACCTTATTCTTGGACCACAGCTTTAATACTCAGCACTTTTGGTATTGAGTCTTGTTAAATCAATATCACCCACCAGCAAGTAAAGCGAACACAAAATTACTGGCATCTACTACACATAATAGTGTATTCATTCATCTTGAACACAGCACACAATGTTCAAAATGGGTCACTGGGGTATTTTCATATAAATATCTACGTACAAACTAAGAAAGCAAAAAACAGGCCTTTGCTACATGCTGTAAAATGCACCATATATCTTTTAATACAGTCTATGGAAAAAGGGCAGGGCCACAGGAAGCATAACCTCAGCCAAAGGGTAAACACACTGACATTGTTCATGTGGTTGCTTCTAGTGAAGTTAATATTGCGTTAAATTTTACGTGAGTGCTCACTGAAGTTATTCAACATAAATAGTTGTGTTTTGTTTGACTGATTGATTGAATTGTAAGGCGCGGCTGAAGTGACCTCATTCCTGTTACACATCCTAAAAGTCCCTTCATAAACAGCTACAGTCAAAAGTCAGCAAAGGTTTAGGTTTAATGAAAGCTCGTCGAGTCTATTGTCAGTAGGAATATCAATAATAAACGTTAGAGAACCATTAAAACTTCATGAAAACTTAATGAAACTGACAAAAAGACACATTTATCACACATAACAACGGCTATTAATAACAACGACGGATTAAAAAAGTACAATCCCAGAAGCGCTGATCTGCATTGGTCATAAACTATACACTTTTGAGTCAAACTTACTTTTCCAAACAAGTTTTTTCAGCCCGTGATCCGAGCCCGATGCCATCTTGTTTCTCTTTCTCTTCGGCGCCTCTTCCGGTCCCTTGTCCCCGGTTTCTGACGTCAAATGCGTCAGCAAGGGTGCGACGAACATTTGTAGTTTTTTTCATCAAACGTCGCTTTTAATGCCAATTTGAAGTAGCCTAATGTATTCAATCATTGGTAGTAGCGCGATTAGTTGACGCATTTTTGTTAAATAACTAATAATGGTCACTTTAGCTGTATGTAATATCATTAAAGAATATTGTTACAATGGAGGTAAGTATTTTTAATTGTGAAATCTGAAGTTTAGTACGCAAAAGCGACTCCTTTTTATATCTTTAAATATTCGTAAAGTTAAAGTAAAGTAGCATTATCTAATTACCATGGTGATCAATAAGTGACTAATAATAATGTGGTCCATGAAGTGATGCTGCATAAATAAGTATGAGCCCTGTCACTGCAGCTAGAGGCCAAATGGAGGACAAAAGAAAAGTAGCTACTTCCCATGTTTTGGATGATCAACAGAGAACAACGAAATCAGACCAAAACTAATGTGATGCAACCTTAAGTTTTTTTAATTTGACCTCTGTTTCAATAATAAACGGTTGAACTTTAAATATGCCAGTGTAGTATTTGAGTAATTAGGTAAAACCCATATGTATAACTGCTAAAAGTCACTGGAAAGTAAAGCAAACCAGAATGATATCTTGAGGGTTGAAATCTAAAGTTTAATTTAGGAAAGCCCCTATCTTCAGCCAAACCTTGCAGCCACAGTTTATAGTTTCTTGTGTGACTCATTAGTTGCATATAAGATATCTACAGCCTTTACCTACTGCTGGAGTTTACTTTCCAACATACACCTGCCTCAAGGTGCATCACTCTGCTCGGCTCTGATTGGACAGCTGTCACAGGAAGGCGGGGCCAGAGGCAAGTATTTTTACAAACACAAAGAAAGAAATGATCAGAAAAACAGTCCAACACAAAGAATAAAACTGAAGGTAAACTTTGACAGAAGAAGTAAATGAGACAGAGCTGAAGCACAATGGGTTTTACAAAGTGGGTCGTGGTTTTTGTCTTGTTGGACATCAGCATACAGGTACAGTGATGATACAAGTGCATGCAACTCAAAAATTAATATCATTAAAAAACAATCCTTACTATTCTTTCTTTACTTTTGCAGAGTGCTGTTGGTAGTAATGCAGGTACTGTTCTATATCTCTTCTTACACTTGACTTTTACATTTTTTCTAAATGTTTGCAAACTTTTAAAGTGGAAAATTAAATATAGGTGGTTCAGAAATGTTGTGAGTGCCAGATTTTCCAAATTTTAATTTTTTTTAGCAAGTTCGATTCCTAACCTTGTTGTTGCTGTTCATTTTAATAATTCCTTAATTAAATGATAATTGATATATATTTTTCATGAGATGACTGGTTTTATATTATATTTATTTGCATATGTATATTTTTCATTACTATTGAACTTTTTAAATCTGAAGTGACACACTCAGCTACTACAGAGAGTCAGGTAACATACAATCATTGTTCAGCATTTTAGTTCAGTTTTCTATTGTATAGAAATGAAAGGAACCCTTTACACTTCCACCACTCACAGGTGAATACCATTGACCCTTGAGCTTCTCTAGTGTTACACATATTTATTTAAATAAATAGACTGGTTTTTGGCATTACTCCATCAGCCAAAGTCCAGCACACAATATCACATTTGTCTTAATTGTCTGACATCTTATTCAATTCTTAATATATTTATTCAGATGGCACTTAAGATAAAATATTTCAGTTAATCTTTTTATAAGGCAACTGTGCCACTCAAAAAAACACAAAGACACTTTCAGATGCTCAAAAAGGCGTGGCACTAAGAAAAAGAAAGTCAAATTTAGAGATAAGGCCAAAGTAGACCAAACAAACTAAGACAAACTACACTGACATAACTTCATTAACATATATATTGGACAATCACACATACACAGGCAGCCATTCACACAATGGTCAATTTAGACTCACCAATTCCCTCATACAGGTTCCCATTATATTTACAATAATTTATAATGAAATGATAATGAAATATTTGTCCAAAAGCTCATCAAACTTTCTTCTTATTAGATATGAACATTGAGGTGTTCAGTGCCTCATCCAAGTCCATCATTTTCCAATGGGATAAAGTCACAGGAGCGACTTCATACGTGATCACTGTCGCTCACAAAAACACACCTGACCAACCCATCTCCTTCGCCACTTTTGGTGCCAACACGGTCATGGGCTCCATCAACACTCGGCTGACCCCAAACACCAACTATGTCTACAAGATCGAGGCTAAGGACGAGGCTGGGACAGTGCTTAAAACCGGAAATGGAGAACACACAACAGGTGAGACTTTATACAGTCTCTCTCCTCTTTTCACACACATACAGTACACTCAATTTATTTTGTAGATATGAATTGTTGCTTTGACATATGAAGGAACAAGATTACTGAGGACACCATCAGAAAGTACTGTATGTAATTTGCAGGTCTTTGTGTTCCCCTCTGTTTTCACTTTCCTTTATGTCCATTTGTAGATTTTTGTAAACCAAGAGGATACTACTTAAGGCTATACTTTCAAAGCCTGTTTAAATTTAAGACCAAAAATATCTTGCTCCTTTACAGCACTTAAATAGAGGGTAAAGAAATAGGCCAATACCCTGGACCATAGCAGAGTTGTATTTGTACAAAATACACACATTACCCTACTGTTTTTTTTCTTCCAACCTTCCAGTCAGATTTTTTTTTTCTAGCCTTAGATTTCATTTGATAGAGACAGAAAAGAGAGACAGGAAAAAGGTAAAGAAAGGGATTCCCATGAAGCAAATGCACCTGTGTGTGATAGCAGTGCTTCAGGTGCTAAAACAGTATTCAAGTACACATAAAACATTACAAAATGCTGTAAAACAATGAAGAAAACAACCATCTTTTGGTAAAAACCTCCTCTTGGACAATACTAAAGGTGTATGACAGTCTAGGTAACATTTTTATGTCTCGCTGTGTGGTTTTAACTGTTTTCCTCTGTTATAGCTCCTGACAGAATGGACCCGATCGTATCACTGAAGCCCAAAGACAGTACGGCCCTGGTTTTGGAGTTCGTCCCAAAAGCTGGAGCGAGCAAATACATCGTCCGCATCCAGAACTCACAGGGCTTCTTCAGACAGGTCGAGGTAACGGCGAGTCCAGCTGAGATCACTTCCCTTCAGCCGTACACCGAGTACAAAGTGAGCATCATGGCTGCCAATGATGGAGGACAGAGCCAACCTACTGCTCCTCTGACTTCCAAGACACGTATGTAAAATAACACACAGAAGTGGAGTTAACAACAAAGCACTCAGATTCCCATTCCTACCGTATATGGTCATAAATACTGACATAAGAGTACTTTGATCAGTCAGAGTCTACAGTGACAGTTTCCATTCCCCTTTTCTCTATACTGCACTGTTTGGAAATATTTTTACTGTAAATTAAGGTGATCTATCTAAAGTCTATCTAAAAATCTATCAATCTCTTTATCTACTGTATATTACCTGACAACCAGCGCTTATCACAGTGCTTTAAATAACTGCAATAAATAATAAAGTCAGTGTATAAGAGAAAGTAGACAATAAAATGATTAAGAAACTGGCATGTACAAAGTCTCACAGTGCCAGTGCTAAGTTTAAAAGCCATTTTTGATTAAATAGGTCTTTAGCTTAGGTTTAAACAAAGTCCAGCTGCAGTGCACTGAGCTCTTCTGGGTTGACGCCACTTCAATTCGAAGGTGCAAGGCTGGTAGCTTTAAAACAAACACAAAAATAAAATCTTAACCTTACATAAGGCCAGGGAAACTCTTACTCCAATATTAGACACTTTGCAAATGTGTCAAGATGCACATAAGTCAATGATGAACCATAGAAAACTGAACTGAAGCACTAAAATTTTTGTTCGTTAATGTTCGTTCTGTATCTGTACAATAAATTGGTGAGTACTCAATTTTAAATACTCATTCTCAAAAGTTCATCCATGAAAAAGTGAGGAGTTGAGGTTTAGTTGTAGCTTTTCTTGTAGAGAAAATTTAAATGGTGGAATTAGGACATGTGCTGCAGAAGAAGGCGAGAGAGAAGCAACGTTTTAAGCAGTGGTCTAGAAATATGGACTTTAAATGAAACAGCTCACTATTTGTGAAGTATATTTTCATTCTGATGATGTAAGGCAAACTGTGATGATTGTATGTATGTAAAAGTTAGTGTGGGTGCACTATTTGGCAATCAACAGGCCACTTTACGCTCTATTTTGTTGTATTAGACTGTTGATGATTTATAAGCGGTTATAAACATTGTAAATACTTGTTATAAATAATTTTAAGGGGCATTTATTAAAAAGTTTTCCTGGATTGCAAGACTAAGAATGACTTATGGCGACGGGAAAGAGCTGTAGGTGGGTGTTTTTGGTTCATTTGGATCAGTTTTTCCCCTGGAGGTCGGGGTGGGGGTGACAGGTGACAGCGCTGCTCTAGGTTTAAGGTCATCCTTTTGTGTTAGTCCAAAAGGGTCAGCTTTGGTTACAACTGATACTCAGAGGTCCTGAGGGTGGGCTCACACAATTCACAGGTAAAACATACTTGGATTATCACCGAACTGAATGAGGATGTGTGCAGCCGCTTTGAAACAATGTCGCAGATCGTGTGACTTCTGCAGGGCTCAGAGGACAATACAAACCGACTTGATGTGTTGGATATACGTTAGTCACAATTAAACCCAAGGAGTGATATTCTCCTTGCCAGATAAAGCAACGTTACCTTAGCTGACTTAACTTTATCTAACTTAAAGCAACATTATGTAACATTTTACCGTGAAATATATAGCCTCGATGGTGTTTGGAAACATTAGCCCTCATCTCAGAGATGTTTGGAAACTGCATTATGTAAGTTAAGGTGAGCAACCCAGGCACACAAAGTCTTACTGTCACAAGATCCTTTGTCTTTTTCTCGTCTTGTTGTTGTTATAAGATTATAAGTGAGAATTAACCTGTAATGAATGCCCTCTCCATTGTAGCGGGAGACCTTCAGCACACACTACACACAAAGTCAGCAGACAAAAGACTAAAAGGCTGTGCTCTACCAGCGATATATCTGCACTAAAAAGTAGTGTTGTAATCCTTGAGACCAGTCAATATTTTGTAAAAGTCTTGGTCTTGTCTTGGTCTTGAACATTCAAGACCAACCCTCAAATTGCAAGTTTAGATTTTTAACTGTTCCCTTATTTTATACTGTTTCTGGTGTCGGTTTGGTAAGAGTTTAAGCCAGTACATTTGCATTAGCAGCCTCTAGACGGCGCTGTCGCATTGTTTCTTAGACATGTCACGATGTCAGAGTATGAGTACCTAACATTGAGTACTGCCTATACCAAATACAGATACTAAATACTTAGTATTTATCAATTATACAACCATTTGAGCGCCTCTTCACACTTTAACAAAGCATTATTTATCTTTATCTCTATTTTCACCTATTGTAAAATATGTCCATATAGTGCGATATAGAGAACAGGGGGAATGAATACTTTGAGTACGGTACTCATTTGTCAGTAGGTGAATAATCAAATGAGTACAAGAGGCTGAGATACAGGTGAGCACTTGTACCTGTAACATTACATGACAACAAAATGTATACATGTAAATAAAACAGTAACACAACCATACATCCCGCTTCACAGCAAGAAGGTCGTGAGTACGAATCCCGGCCGACCCAAAAAACATCATTGGCTAACTCTGGTCTTTCTGTGAGGAGTCTGCATGTCCTCCCCGTGTCACCGTGGGTTCTCTCCGGGATCTCCGGCTTCCTCCCACCGTCCAAAGACATGCACGTATAGGTGAATTGGTGACTCTAAAGTGCCCCTAGTGGATGAATGTGAGAGTGAATGGTTGTCTGTCAATGTACGTCTAAGTGTCAGCCCTGCGACGAACTGGCCACTGTCCAGGGTGTACCCCGCCTAAGGCCCAAAGCAGCTGGGATAGGCTCCAGCCACCCGCGACCCCACAAAGTGGGATAAGCGGTAGAAGATGAAATGAAATGAACAACCATACATCATAAACATCTGTGCTCTTCTCCACAGTATTACCTTGTCCTCAGCTTCAGCACTCATCTCCTAGTAACAGCTCCATCGATTTGTCCTGGGACGTCGTTGATGGCGCTGTTGAGTACACTATGTGCTTGACCAAATATGGCACAGGTGACAAAATCACTCTGAACTCGTCCATCACCTCGATGACCTTCTCTGGGCTGGACGCTGGGTCTCTGTACCTGATCGAGGGCTATGCCTGGGACGCAGAGGGCCGTAAGGGCGAGCACAGTGACTACAACAACCAAACCACTCGTAAGTAACTGTGACATTTTGTGGATCAAAAACTATATGTGCACAGTGCTCTGGACATTCACGAAACAGTGGTACAGCTGGTGTAAAGTTGCAAAAGACCTGAGAGTCTGTTGCTTGTGCTGCACATCTATCATTTTAATTGTCTTTATTTAATTTCTCCCAAACTCATATAACCCAATAATGTTTTTGTCAAAATGTGTGTGAAAGGGTTTTTGTAGATTAGTACATCAAAGCCTGATCTGCTCTGAGGATCAAAAATGGTTGATGTTGTTTTCTGTTCCACGATGAAACATCTGCTACAAACCTTAGTACTTCCTGGGAAGCAGTTTTTTCTTTGCAATACCATGATTGGCCACAGGAGGGAGTAACAACACAGACAGAAGAGAAAAACTACTTACATTAGCAGGGTCTTGTTACGGACCAGACATACAAAGCAATTTCCTAGTGCTCCATGAGGGAAGATGGCTGATTACTTTATGTTTTTTTTAGATTATTGGATTATTTTCTAGTTAGTTTTGTGTGATTATGATAATGTTTTCGGATTCTTGAATAATATGGCTGTCCTAAGTTCCCCAGTATCAGTAGAATCACCTCTGTCTAGTATCACAGCCTAAATAATGGTCACTCCTTGCCTCAAAACAAATGAAGATAATATTTATAGTAATAGTTATTCTGAAGCAGTTGTGTCTCGACCTTTTAGATTCATACTTCAGAATGCTAAATCACTCTAGACCCAGGACACTCTGTAGACCTTTCAGATCAGTCATTATCACATTTTCATTTTGTGACATGATCAGATTTTTCATTTAAATGCACATAAAGTGGGAATATGAAATTTTGTCTCAACTCAAATAAAAAACTTACAGTGGACTCCCTCTGAAACTCATCTAAATTATTTGATCGTCTCTGTTTTTCCACCAGGACCTCCGACACCGGAGTCTGTGGCAGTATCCATGGTAACCACTAACAACCAGCCAGGCCTGTCTGTGTCGTGGACGATCGATCAGAGCCTGTACGGCATCATCGAGTACCGTGTGGCCAGCGACCAGGGCCAGGAGTGTAACACCACGTCCTCGTCCTGTGAGCTGTGGCCCGTGTCCTGTGGAGAGGTCCACTTTGTTGAGGTCATAGCTCAAAACAACGCTGGGCCCAGTGTCCCCTCCAGCCCCGTAGTGTTTATCACCAGTGAGTATTCAGGATAGCAGTACTCAAAGAACAGATACTTCATAAAATATTACTCTAGTATAAGGGAAAGTAGTCAGGTAAGGGACACACTCACACAAATAAATACATATCTGTTCAAAGAAAAATGGAAAATTACAATTTATAGCAGAGTACAATTGGAAATCACTATAGAGTGGAGGAAACACTATGAAGTAGGGCATGAAGTAAGACTAGGCATGAAGTCTTCATTATCTCCTTTTAGTTTTAGAAAAGGCTCTTTGTCTCAGACCAAGAAATAAAACAAGAGACTGCTTCAATGCACTCAACACCTTATTTTATATCAGAACAAGCCTAAATTAATGGCTCCATGGAAGAAAATACTAATAAAAAGCACAAGGTGAGGCTTTTTTATATGTCAGATCAGTAAGTTGCATGGGATTAAATTTACTTTCTCGCTGTCATACGTCAGGACTACCCACCTTGCCCCGATGTAAAATAATTACTTTTACTAAGTTACCATTTTGTGTTACTTGACTAAAGGTAACATCTTTCCTACCAAGTTTAAGTATAAAAGGATCTTTTAGGAAAGTAAAAATAGTTATTCTCGCTCCTGCAAAGAGAGCAATATGATCTAATACCACTGTAGCCACTATACTCTGTCTTTAACTGAAACTGATGACTCTTGAAATGTTATTGTTTCATCCCACTGAAATGAATCCTGTTATAAGATTTTAGGGCCAAGAGAATGACACCTGCCATGTAAAAAATGTTTGCCAGTCCATTTACAGAACTGTATATTTTACTATACTTACTGTATTTTTACTTTAATAGAAAACAGATAAAGGAAAGGACACATTAAAAACATGGTTGTAACCAGACTGTCCTGTCCCACAGTCCCATGTCCACCACAAAACCTGTCCCTGGCTGACACCTCCCTGGGATCCTGTACTTTCTCATGGGACTCAGTGCTTTACGCTGACGGCTACAGAGCGTTCATCAAAAACGGAGCGGGCACTGAGGAGATCTGCAACACCACCAACACCACACACTGTGACTTTGTGTGTGAATGTGGATACACTTATCTGATGACAGCGTTCGCCCTCAACGAGGCAGGGCTCAGCCACGAAGGACCGGTCCTCAACCACACCACATGTAAGATCTTAAAGCTCCAGCAAACTTTGAATTTTACACTGGGTTAAATCAGGTTTTTAGCTCCACATGTGGTTTTACTGTTCTCTTGGTCCCAACACAGCGAGGCCCAGAGGAGGATCTCTCTCATTCTCCTTTTGACAATAAACACTACTAAATGTTTACTGCACAGAACTGAGCTTAATTACATTTTAAATGCACCAGTTTAGACTTTATTTAATCTGGGAATATATTGATTCCTGTTGCACCATAAATAGAAACTTTATCATAAACTGTGATCCAGGCTTAACTTTAAAGTGACTCTTGTGGAGGTTGAAAGTCTCTTTAGACGGACAAATGCCAGACAAAACATAAAGATATGCAGCTCCACTTAAATTTACACTTAGTTTAAGTCATTTTAAACTAAACTAAACTCACTTTAAAGTTAATATATGAATAAATTAAACCTTGTTGGTGCAACTGGGCAATTTTCTCTAAACATAAGCAGCTAAAGTTTCATTTATTGCCATTACTTTTAGATTTTTTTTTTCTAGTTTTGACTCCTTCAACTGTTCACTGCCTGACATCCCATGAATTGTTTGTGTTTTGTGTCCCGGCAGTGCCCTGTTGTCCGAGCTCAGTGAATGTTTCCCTGGTGAGCACCGACACGTTGGAGATCCAGTGGGCGGCTGCTCGCGGCGCAGAGATGTACGAGACTCGAGCTGCAGATAACTCAGAGTCCATCCACTGCAACGACACCGCGCCGGTGTGTGTGCTCTCGTACCTCACCTGTGACACGTCCTACAGTGTCGTGGTCACGCCCTGCAACGACATCAGTGGCTGCAACCGCGGCTGCTCAGCTCACACCAAAGACACAGGTGAGAGCCAGATAGATACATCACTCCCTGTGGATGAAGATTCACAAATGGAAATATATTCAGTATTAAATGGCATTTTTATAATTCTCTGACGTGAAAAAGGAAGAATGACTAGTCTGTGCACCCAACTCTTTTATTACCCACTATGTAACTCAGAATTATCATGAATCAGCAATGGGGCTCGCTATCATCTCATGTATCACTAGAAGGGTCATATCTTAAAATATAATACATAATTATTGACACTTAGCATTCCCATTTGAGTTTGTAGCTGTATGTCTCCAGCTGAAAAATCTTGAAAGCCACATAGTTTGACGTTAATGTTGCAGCACATAAATGAAACCATAATATTGTCATTCCTCTCTTCTGTCCCGTTTTGTCCCGTTTTGTCCCGTTTTGTCCCGTTCTGTCCCGTTCTGTCCCATCCCAGCGGCGTGCATGCCGACCGACCTGGTGCTGACCCCAGTGGACTCCACGACTGTGAATGTGAGCTGGACGGCCTCCAACCGCGCCGCCACGTACACAGTGACCGCTATAGGAGAGGACGGCTCGCTCAACTGCTCCACCTCCAGCAACACCTGTGACCTCTCTGACCTCGACTGTGGTACCACCTACGAGGTCGGCGTCATGGCAACCAGTGCCGCAGGCGAGAGTTTACCGAGCTACACAGAGCTGTATGAGACAGGTGAGTGAGAAACGGTCTTTGGACAACTTTAAAAATGTCTTGTCTCTGACTTGTTTTAGCCCTGGACTGAGAGATTCTGAGAGTTTAATATCAAGACCAGACCTGTTTTCTTTGTCCACATTATTTCTGTGATTGGAACAGATCGCCAGATTTTTAAAACTTGTTTGCACAGCCTCTTGTAACCTTGGTTCTACATTTTCATCCCTGTGTTGTTTAAATGAGTAAAATTAATAAATTAATGAACTTGCTCCACTCTGATATAGACTTAGATGAAGACATACTTTGTTGATCCACAAGCAGCTCAGTGCCACATATAAGACTTAAATGAGTGCGCTAATACACTATATACACTACAAAATATGGATTAAAAAGACGAATGTTGACAAAATCTTCCGTCTTGTTTTCCAGAGCCGTGTTGTCCGTCCTCTCTGTCCGTGGAGCAGGTGACTCAGGCCATGACCAACGTATCCTGGTCCAGAGCCAAAGGGGCCCACACTTTCCTCACGTCGCTCACTTCGCCGCGAGGTCACGCCCGCTGCCACACGGAGGATTCCCACTGCCTCATGGGATGCATCACCTGCGGCACCAGCTACACCGTTACCATGGAAGCGTACAGCGTGACCGGCCATAAGTCCGACTGCTCCTACCAGGGCTTCTCCTCCAGTGAGTTCTAAACCATCTGTGCTAATAGTTTTACATAGATATACAGTAGACTGGCCTGGCACAGAGGTCCGGCTACAGCTGTATATGGTAAGTGGTCTTTAGTGTTGGGAAAGAAAAGCTATTTTTAAACAAATACTGGACTTTGCTGTGCCGACACCTGAAGGAAGCAGCCGAAAGACACTTACTAAATAGTATTTGGATGAAATCTAAATGTTTTCCAGCAGAGGGCAGTAGCTACACAATAACTGGTACTAGTACACATATGATTATGGATATTTTTATTCGTTTTGTTTACGAATAACACGAGAACACTATATATAAATAAAACATACTTCTGTAGATTTATTTCCTTATTTGTCATGTAACATCAAACATAATTTCTTTATTCTACTGTAAGAACAAAAGAGATCTCATTAAACTATGACTCAATTTTCCCTTTGGTTTGAAATGTCATTACAAAGTATTTCCTGGAGTTTGTGTTCAAAGTAAAACTGACAACTCTTTTAAAACTGTGTGCTGCAGGTATATGTTGTCCATCGGGAGTCAAACTTTACCGAATTGGCTCTAACTCTCTGAGGGTTTACTGGCGCTCGTCTCCTGGCTCCACACACAGCACCGAGGTGGTTCTGACGGGGGGCAACAACAACTACATGTGCCGAGCAGGCGCCGGAGAAAGCAGCTGTGATGTCAGTAACGTACAGTGTGGAGAAGTGTACGAAGTGATTGTGGCTCCGATCAAAGCTGATGGATCTAAAGTCCAGTTTTGTGCTCACAGAAAGTACACAGGTAAGACGCTTTGGTCACATATTTTAAAAGATTTGAGCCTAAAGCCACAGGGTAAATGGGCCTTGGAGACATGGAGACAATTTTGTTTAATCTCAGCTACTTTTATTGCTTTGTTTTACCTTATGATATTACATTGAGATTGTTAAAGATGTACTTGTACTTATAATGTGTACGTTAGAGCTTGAAACAGATGAAGATAGTAAATGACAGTGGAGATATAGCGGATGTACTCAGTTAAAACAAAATGGCCACCTGCTGCTATTATACTCAACAGTGAGATAAAAGCATAAAGTAGGATTTGGATCATTGTACATCCATTGGTACAAACAATGGTGTCCTCTACATGCTAATAAGATTGTTAATCACTAACAACATAATGATTTTACAAAATGTACAGTATATTATAATATTACCAGAGAAGATGTGGATGAACATTTTATTTTTCTCTTCCAGTGTCTTGCGCAGGATCCTCTGTGGGCACAGGTGAGCTCAAGTTTACAACCTTCACCTTCTCTCATTTAAAAACTTAACTAATAATGGCGAATGTTTACAACTAGAGAGGCAAATATATATAGCAAATATATGGCTTTACAGCCCTTTGATTAATCAAAACAATATTATAGGGCTGTGTAGACATCAATGCCAGTGCAGTCTGTGTATGTCAATTCTGCAGCCGGTATCAGCAAATGGTTTACAGTTTTTATCAATGGCTTTGGCACATTTCTTTTTTTTTAAATTGTTCAGCATTTACTCTAAAAGTAAAAGTACATTTGTCACAGTTCAGTGGTTCATCAAAACTCTTCACCAAAAAATGACACATTTTGATTGTTGTAGTCACAGATACAAACAAATATTAAGAGAAACGCTTTTCTCATTCAAGAACTGAGCCAATGCGAATGACAAAAACCTGTAATGATTAGACTCACATTAAGCTGAAGTTTTCATCCTTTATTAATTGTAGTCCTTTCCCCACCAACCAAAACATACCAATTCATAAAGCGTGTTTCATTTCTGCCTCTATCTGTAAATGTACAATACTCATTTGAACCACTAGATGGAGCTCTAATACCGACACTGTGTTACTGTAACCAAGCGGTGTCAAACTCAAAGTGGTGAGGGCCGTGATAGTGAATAACAATCCTCTCAGGGGCCGAAGACTGTGATTTGAGTAGCTTTTATTAAAATTTGAATGTAAGGTTTCATCTTCATTTGAATCTTTATCAAATGGGTTTGTTTTTAACATTCATTTCCTCCTTATATGCTCCATTTTCATGTGTCAGTTCACCTCTTGGGCCACTTTGCCCTCATGTTAATGCCCCTTTAAAATGTTACCCCTGTTTAGTGTCATTTTGTCACTTTTTAGTGTTGCATTGTTCCCTATTACATATATTTAGAATAGTTTACTGCTTTTTGTCTCTGATTAATGTACAAGGTCCCAAACATGTCACCTACCAAGTGACATGTTTGAGCCTTGAGTTTAACATGTCTGCTGTTAACCAATAGATGCCAAGAATATTATATTAACTTTAGCAAAGCATCACTGAATTTTAGAATATGTAAATGTGTATGCACAGATGACATAGATTTATTCTTTTCTAACTGCCTTCTCCATGTTGTCACACAGTGCTTTTCAGAGGAAAGAGAAGTGTGGAGTAGCCTGCCATGAATAACACAAAAATTCATCCTCTTCTCATCTTCATCTCGTCCTGTTACCTTCCATTAAAGCGTAATTGAATAGAAGAGAAGAAGGCACAACATGTCTTTCTGTTGACAAAGTAATAAATGTCTTTTTAAATGACATTAAATATAAAATAGGAGAAATAATGTTATGTTTATGTGCCAAGATTAACTGTTTATCAGACAAATAATGAAAAAACACACATTTTTGGAAAAGGTATACATTTAAATTCACAAAACACTGACTCTAATGTTTACATTTTTGTGAACCAATGCATTTATTTGTCGTGAGGAAATTTCACTTTTATTTGCACAGACCGTTCCTTGTCATTGGATAAAACAACACAAATTGTCACAAAAATAATGCAACTAATTGAGCACTCCAAAACATGCG